>VNWX01000045.1:0-38544 GCA_009869905.1 Ceratophysella communis
GGACAATCCGTTAGAGCTCAAACAACCGTCCTTTTGCATGGTTCCAGGAAAAAGAGCAAGTGATACTACCCTAGACAGCGGGGGAGGGCAAACAACAAACAAACAGTGGAATTACCCTGGTAAATACTTATTACGAAATTCTGTAAATCTTAAGTCGAAAACCCTTCCGTTGGCCGTTGTTTTCCTTAAGTCATAAGTTGACTTCACTGTTAGTCATTGCTTCAAAACACCTAGCTCTCTAATATTGAATACTCATCGGTCAGTTAACTTCCACACCCAAACAAGTGGCAAGACACAAACTATGAACTACGTTTAGAGAATCCAAGGTTTAAAGATGAAGAGCAACTATTTAGGATAAGATAACAGACGATGTTTGTAACATGCGAGCGTTAGGTGTAGGTGTTAGGGTGTAGGGGTGTAAATGTAAGTTCACAATTCACAATTCACAATTCATGAATCAGGGATTTAAAGTTGTGTTGCAGTTAGACGCCTGCCTGGATCTGGATAGGCTGACAAATCGTTTGTATTTGAGGCTGAGGCAGAGGAAACAGGGTTTAACTTTTAACTTCGAATCACCCCTTCAACAGAGGACCAAAATAGTAAACTACAGTCAGATCGACACGGAATTTCAAAATCTCCGAATCCGAAACCGACTTCGAGACTACCACCACAATAATGCACATAGGGAATAGGGACAGGGAACCTATTACAAAAGGCTGGGTTTGTTCGGGTATTCGGGGGTGAGGGCGGGGGTGTTCCTGTATTACACAATACACAACAATACCTACGTAGATATGCAACGCATCCGTCGTCGTCGTCGTCAAATGCATAGGGTCTGCTGCTGGCTGATGTATTGCTGGGTTGAGCGTTGAGCCACACTTCTACTTTCAGTTTCGGAAGAGCCGGAGTCTCTCACCCCTTCTTTTTTCTAACCCCACTACTACTGGGCTTCTGCTATGCTGCTGGTTGTCTTCTTGGCTCGGATCCGGATTTCGGGCCGCTGGGAATAATGGGATGAGGTGGATGGTGGTGGATTCGGCTTTAGCAATCGACCATCGACCCTACTACACTACATACCAAAACGCTACCTGTCGTCCTGCGTAGTACGAACCGGGATGTGAGTCCGACCGAACCGAACTTCTCATGCGGTGTACCGGTCTCCAAACGCAAGGCTCAAATCCTCTTGCCCCTTCTGGGTCTAGGGTTATGTACAAAATGCCTGCTGATTTTGAATCTTAACTAGGTACTGTCTTAAGTATTCATGCCCGCAGCCCCCAACTACTTTCATTTTTCATTACTTTCAAAAGTAATGAATCACTACTAAATTCATAATTTTTAAAGTGTTTGATACAACCAGTGTTCAAAATCAGGAAGACTCGGAAAATTGTTATTCAAATTTTCCATGCATGTAGCAATAATTCAATTGATGCCACGTGAAATGTACCTAAGCCTAAACTTGGAGGTTCGCACACAATTAACTCTTAATTAAAAATGTGCCATCACCAAATTTCGTGGCTACTACTGCGGATCGCCACTCGTCGCGGCTTGCCATTTTTGCTAACGCATTGAATCATACGAAATATGTCTTTTCGTCATGTTCCGTTAAAATGCCCATCTATGGAGTTTAATTAATAAATATAAATGTCAACAACGCGTTCTTACATCCCGAATTGTTGTCTCCTAATAAAAATAAAGGCCCCGCACCGTGAAAATCTAGGTCCGGATAGAACTTTATCTGATTTGTGCTTTCACTCATATTTATTTACGAAAATTTGAATTGGACAGCAAAATTTGCTAAAGTTAGTCCATAAACCCTATATTAATGTCACGAAGATCAAAATATGAAACAAAGTCATAAGAACTAGTGGTCAAACAGACTTTTTACCTCAAAATCAGCATATGAGTTTGCACTTCTAAAAACAAAGTTAGTTGTGCTGCAGTTTAAAAAAAAAAAAAAAAAAGTTTCGCAGTCGCGGGGTAAATATTAACGTTTTAATAGAAATAGTCATATTGCGAAGGTTTACTATACTGTAGAAGTGTTTTGGTGTCCTCGGCTGGAAAAAAAATTATATGCATAGAATTGTAAGAAATTTGATCATACTAAAACACTACATCCGAATATATTTTAAATTAAATACACCGGGGTTACGAAATTTCCGATGGAAACCTTGCTACATTTTACGATAGAAAACCTTGAAACCATATGGCTTCAAATGATGTATTCTCTAAATTCATATTATGTATTATGTACCTATGTACAAGAAGTACAGCCAGGACAGTAACCGAAATCGTTCAATTTATTTTTATTCATCACTCGTCAGAGGCAAAGCTCTACAATAAATCAACAATTATTTAGAATCACCGGAGCACATTATCTGTGTTATCACAACGCTTGCGCGCAAATGTGCTAGCAAAAATATATAATGACTGTTCAACGCCAACGCACCACCACCTTGTATATGTATCACTCGAGCAATTACATTCCGCGGTACAGAATAATATCCTGAATAAAACTAAGTAATCCAATCTACTAATCTTATCTTAATACTTTGTTTCGCAGTAACTATACACTTGTTATTTCTATTGACTTACATAATACTAAAAACCTAATAGGAAAAAATGTATTAGTCTAGTTCTAGTTGGTTAGTCTATGTCCTTCTTTTATCTGGACACTAGGACTCCCATAGGACAACCACATTCCACAACAATAGTTAATTTATAACAAAGTTAAAATTTCGTAATGGCCAACATCGGCAAATTACCAACGTTTTAAGATTGACAGTAATATTCGGTACTCGGTCTCCGGTATAAGAAGTTACGGACGGATGATTACGATTTATGATGTCAATGAATTAAAAAGATGTCTGTTAAATTCGCGGGGGTCCGTTCCAATGCAGCATGGGCTCCAAAGACCGAGCGAAATTGTTTGCATTGAAACATGAAAAATCTTGTTCAGAATACGGGAGCAATGTAGCTGCTCCAAGCAGTAACAGTATAAGAGCCTGAATAGGTAACGATGCCCGAAATGCCCGATAAGCATATCTTCCTCCGGTAGCTATCACAGATCTCCTTCCCTCTTCGGTTTGTTCACTGGAAAATTTTTAAAATGCAAAATCAGTTGATAATTATGTAGGTATTCGGATTAAAGTGCAATGTGAAACTAGAGAGCTTCAGGCTGTACCAACCAGGCATTGTCATAACATGGTTGGACCAAAATAGATTGAAATGGTTTTTGACAGATGTATTCTGGCAATGTCTGAAGCTCCCTATAAGTTGTTTCGGAGAAACACTAAAGCATAATCATTAAAAAATAAATAAAAATCAAGAATTGAATTACTTGTCGTTAGAAGTGCTTGGGAGTGGAGTTGAGCTCCGTGCTGGACTTGAGCTACCCAGGTCAAGCATCTAAATAAACAAACTGCTGTTTACTTTCTCGGAAAACATGAAGCGTATAATGCTTTCCACAGCTTCAAAATAGGGCGACTTCATTCATTTAATTTCATTTTGACTAACTTAAGCAATGCTCGTTTTAAAACAGCATCTTCGCGTCTGATTATGTAGTTTATGCTATGCTTAATACTTAAGTATTCTGATATAATATGTCCCAATTTTAAAGCTTGGCGATCAATTAGATTATCTCAAACATTTTAGTGCTAAAATCATAAAATAATAAGGAAACAGAAATGCTGCACCTGTTTTGCGTACAGGTATTCACGAAAATAAACGTGAGCTAGAAGTTTTCAACAAGTTAGTGCAATGACTGAAATTAACACATACCCGATCGGAAACGCTGAACATTAGTGGTGATGCATCAGCTGAAGCAATATTATCCTGTTGTACAACGTTGGTTAAATGGCTAACATAAGCTTCAGTTACTCGTAACGAGGTTCCTAGATCGTGATTCAAGGATGCTATTCGTTCCAGAACCAGGGAGCATTCTGGTGTTGTAAAAATCGACGCCGAGGCATCTTCTGAAGTTTGAGGTGCAAGCGTGCCTTCCTTCTCTATTGCTTGCGCATTAACGAAAAGTTGCTCGGCCGTCTGTAAGAGCGTTCTCAATTCCGGTTCGATCCGAACCAACTTCTCACTTAATTGCTGGGTAAGTTTCAATTTAACAATTCGGATAAGTATTTCGGAGTCCTTATAAGTATGATTTTGTTTCAGAGAACCTACCTTGAAGGCGTGAAGCTTTGGAACAATAGAGCTCCGAGGTCCGGAAACGTCAACGGGTTCCAACTCCGAGATAGATTCTTGAATAGAAGAAATGAAAGCGTCGTACTCCTCAATGGTTTGGTGGAAATCGGAGTTCTGTTAAGTAAACGAAGCCCTGATTTATATTTGCAGTTTGATAAGTAGGATGAATAATTACCTCAAGCAATGCAATTTGCAGGCGAGCCTGCCATGATGCAGCGTTGTGACACACTTTGTTCCACCATTCCAGTGTTTTACTTAAGCGTTCCTTGAGTCGCTCCAACTCCAGTTCTCCAATTGTTTCTGTGGCTCCATGTTCGTTTAAATGACTTAACACGTTTGTAAGGGCGTGCACCAAAGAACGATGACTATCGAGATCTAAGAGGAGCTCCTATGATAACAAACGAAATTGATATATATTTGATATTCATGGGCATTCTGAAGGGAAGCGTCTGTTTTCTACGCTGCCGTGTTGTGAATACGGAAAATCGGTTAGTATGCACATGCATACTCCCGATCCCGAATGAACTATCCACACTAGCCAGTTAATAGAGTTAACAAGTGTACCGTCAAATGTGTCGTCAACGTCAAAGTACCCCGTACGCACAGACCGGGATACACTAGCAATTAGAAAGTGTGCTGCTCAGAGAGAACTGACCCGTTTCGGTTTCCGAAAGAACGCTGAACTTGTCTTCGCAATTCGCAAATTCGATTGAGCCCATATATTAACGAACTATTCAAAAGTGCTTACTCGATGATTCAAAATAAAGTCCTCAAGCTGCTCCAGGTTAGTGGGCGGACGCTTCCGCATCGTTTCTTTCAAGGTTCCTTCAGCATGTTGAAGCCACTGTTCCAGCCTCCACAGAGTGCTGTCCCACACTCCGCGCTGCTTTGGTGAGCACACGGGACATACAACCTTCTTAGCGGGACTGGACTCTCGCAATGTTTGACCATACTCTCGGGCCTGTTCTTCCTTGTCCTTCAGCTTCTTGACAAGGAGCTTGACTTTCTTCACTCGAGCAAATTCATTTGAAGCGCCGTGCTCCTGTTTAAGCAGGTCGTGCAAATGTAGCATCATGTCCACGCTCTTCTGTGCAGTTGCTAAGGTTTTCACCTGGAATTCCGAATATTTACGTATAATCAGTACAACAGTCGCTTCTTGCTCCGCCCAACCTACTCAATACAAATGAACAGGTGAACTCACCACGGACTCATGAGTAGGTTTTGCTTTTCCTCCAGCGCAAAGAATACTTTCTAAGGTCTTGATATTCTCCTCGCTATCCTGAATGGCCCTGTCCAATTCATTTTTGTAAATATCCATCCGCGTTAATGCAGGAAGCTCCATTTCCACTTCAGCTTCTGAAATGCTGACATCAGGGACTCCTATCTGGCTCTCTTCTGTGTTGGGTTTTCTGGCGTTATCAGGATGGAGGATTTGGGACGCATGCGCTAAAGGTAGAGTTGATACTTGTACAGCAACATCTTCCACTGGGATAGGATCTGGTTTGGCTTCTATTTGAGATTGCGCCTGTGATCGGGTTTCGAGCTATGATTGCAAGCAAATCCTTAAATAAGAAACCGCCTTTAATAGTAGATGTGTAGACATTTTGTTTTCTTTCTTACCTCCTGATGACTTGTTTTCATTACTTTATTAAATAGCTTTTCCAGATTGTGCTTCATACTGCTGTATGCATCGATATTCTCCTTGATCGGAAGTCTCAGAGAAAGTTCACTTTCAGAAGATGCTTTCCCTGTCTCCATCATTGCAAGTTCTAAGCCTTTCTGCCGCTTACATTCAGCTTTCAAATCTTTCAAAATTTGAATTTTTTCCTCAGGTGCATACGATTTCTCCAAATGTAAAGCCTCCACCTGCAGCCAGACCAAAAATTTGCTATTAGCACGTGTAAAAGTACAAATCTGATTCAAACGTTTTAGCCCGTACCTTTTCATTCATATTTACAAGAAAGCCTTCTGCAGCTTCGTACGCAGAACAAAACTTGGCGAATTGGAGTGCCCGCCCCTGATTTTCTATGATAAATTGGCAGCGCTTGTTGAGTGAGCGCCAATTATTTATTACGGATTTCACGCGTCCACCCAGCTCGTCGTTAGACGAAGTGTTCATTTGTTTGGTCACAAACGAATAGTCGTTCGCAAGATCTTCTACCTTCGGAGTTAGACATCTTAGACTCTCCAACAAACTCTAATTCGAGCCCAAACAATATTTCATAAATAAATGATCGTACTGATCAATTAAGCTACGTACTTTCACTTCAGCCCACCTTTGTTTTCGCCATTAGGGGTTCAGCAATTGCAGTTTCAGATATGTCGCTGTCGCTTCCCTCTATTTCTTCAATGTCTGTCTCCACTTGGGCAAGGAGGGTCTCCAAGTAATCACAGTTGTCGGCTATTTTACGCCAGTTGTCCTTTAACTGGTTCAATAGTTTATACTTCAACTGGAAACGTGCAATGAGCCCATTCCATCTAAACCAGAAACATTACTTATTTATACTTCAATTAAATATAAATTCCATCCTTCGATTAATAACTGCTATTTGGAAACAAAGTGGCCCAAATTTTTTTTATGGTTACTTCTTGGACAACTTCGCGAAACTGAGCTGCGGACAAATTTGTTGAGCTAGTTTTTGAGCTCCTTACAGAAATGCTTTCCAAGTTATTCACAATTTTTTTTTGGAGTAACGCTCATATTTAAATCGAATGAACGCCAACTAACAGCTTTGAAGTAAAAAATCGTTTGTTGAAATTACTACGTACGTGTTATGCAGTTCTTCCAGAGAGGTCCGAGTTGATGTTGCGTCTTGATACATTCGCAATTCATCACAGTCCGAAGCTGCAACTTCTCCCAAGTTAAGAACATGGTTTATTTCACTGCTTTCATTATTGAGCTTTCGCTGATGCATCTGTTTGAATTCAAAATCAATTATGCCTGTGTATGTTCATGTGTTTATATTTCACGTTTACAAAACCGATATTATGAGAGATTGCGGATGTTGCAGTTGCAGATAGAGAATCTTGTTATCTTATCGGTCAGCCACAGCCATGCCGAAATTCTCTCAGCTTTGGCTGATATTCCTTCGCAGATTCTATATAAAATAAACATATCGATTTGATGAGTAACTTACGTCATGAATTCGAAGTTCGTCATTAATGGAATCAATCTTAAATTCTTGATTTTCGGATATTGGGCTAGCTGCATGAATCTCTAACGGCTTTAACTTCGTCATGGACTCCTGGAATCTAACGCCTAATTGCTCGGTGACCTGAGAAAATTCAAAGAAGCAATTTTGAGTTGCTGAAAAAGAAGCGAAGGCGTGGCGTGTTGGGATTTAATTCCATTACTTGAATAAGGTGGTTAACTTTGGCTTTCCGTCTTTCAACAGCTTCGTTTAGCGAATCCCACTTGACTTTTATTTCTTTTGACACTTTTACAAACTCTTTTTTCTCTCGTCCTGTGGTCATATCCGCTAATTGATCGACGGTCGCTTGAAGCCATTTGTAGGTTGATAATTTGGACTTAATCTCTGGCATAGCGTCACGACATATCCATTCCAAATATTCTTCCAAACTATGGCAATGAGGTCTTTCCAATTTCTCCCGCATTCCGTCCGCCCAAACCAACCATCTTTTACATCTGCAACGGAGACGTTTCAAAAAGAGTAGAAGCATAAATTTCAGCTCATTTCAATGATCATTCCCCTTATTGCTGTACTCACTTGGAATCAAACGCTGGTATTAGATCTAACTTATCTTCCGCAGTTGATAAGGTTTGTGCTAATGCATTGACTAGGTCGATATGCTGCTGACTGAGTGACCATATCTTTTGACTCAAAACACGGGCGTCGGCAGGACTGATGGCGGCTTGCATTTCGTCCAAAGTACTCTGCATTTCTTCCAGTCCAGGACTAAAAACTGACGCTTGTTGTTGCAATTCCTGAAAAATATATTATTCACGACCGTCAAGATGTACTTTTTCAAGTCAGAGGTCAGGGAAATAAATGTGTTCAAAAGACTTACTCTCAAATTTTGTATATTGCTCCTCAACTCGCTGAACGTTTTTGGTATTCTGAGGTCGTTAAACTGATCCCAAATATTGGCCACAAGCATTCCAAGTTCGTTACCTTTTGATTGAAATGACTCGTTTAGACCAGCTAAGCGATTTACATGGTCCAACCAAGTCTTGAGGGCTGCTTGGAGATTGTTGTAGCGAGACATGTTGGAAGACAAATCCTGTGCCAAGGAGGACTTGATTGTCGAATTGCAAAATGGCATCAGCGCCGTTTTATTGCGCTTCAATTCTTCCATTAGTTTTTCTCCTCCAGCGCATCTGGAAATCAGAGCCTAGAAAAGGATTGTAAGATACAGTTCATTTTATTACAATCAAATTTTGGCAACGCCAAAATTCTTCATGTTGAACTCGTAGCGGGAGCGGGATGGATACTTTAAGGATGAGCGGTGCGCTAATTAGGCATACCTCAATTTTAACTTTCGTTGGTTCCAAGCGCTTCAACTGCAAGAAGTTCAACTCGAGTTCACGCTTTTCTCTCTCCATGTGTCGCAACCAGAAAGAAAGTCTTTCTTGTGAATCTCTGAAAATTTTCCAAGAGCCGAGCCTTTCTTGGATTTCGGCCTGCCGACCGCAGAGCTGACTTTCGATTTGAGTGTAGAGGTTTTGTAAACTTTCGAAGTCTGACGGTTTCCTTTCCATTGCTGAAGCCAGGGACTGGTACTGCCCTGATAAAATACTCTGATGTACAGTGCAAAGGGAAGAATCTTCCAGGAGCTGCTCGCGAGTTACCGGAATTGCTTCTGATAAATATGCCTCGACTTGACTCAAATAGTTTTTCCAAAGATGCAGCAATTCGTTCAAGTCCTCTTTCTCTGAAATTATGGCCCAAATCTTCAAATATTCTACAAATGTTTGCTGGAAGAGGGATTGGGAAGTTTCCAGGAGTTCCATGAATTCCACATCTGGAGCTGTGGACGTTGATTGTTGAGCAGCCCTCATACGGCCCTCAGCATTTCCCAAATGCAGGAGCTGGAGATGAACATCGTTCAGACGATCCGCTGTTGGCTCGACTCCAATGTCCGCTCGTATGTCCTGTGTGTTCAAAGTTAGCAGTTTACAAATTATTGATACAGACTCAAAGCCAATGATTGAAATTACTAATCTTCAGTGAGTGTGAGGGTGATTAACCTGTGAGGTCGATGTTAGGGCTTGCTTGGCTTCTTGAAGAGTGTCAGGGGAAGAATCGAGCTGCATGGAAGTCCAGTACGCACGCAAGAGTTCTAACTTTTTAGACAAGCCTTCAACTTCGGAAGTGATTAGAAACGGAGTAGACGCTTTATTTTTCTGGGTCGGGGCAAGTGTAACACAGAGTTCTGTTGCCAAAGCTTGAAGCTCGTTCATCTTATCTTCATAAGTGGGCAAATTCTTTAGTTTGTCCTTAATCAGTCTGTTTGGCTTTCCTAATTCCACTTGTGGACAGAGCGTATTTGTCCATTCATTAATCTCATTTTTCAATGGCACTATCTTGGACCACGGTTCCTGGCCTCGGATGTAGGAATTCTGCAAGGCGCTTGTTTGCAATTCCACTTCCTTCCAATCTGCCAGTAAGGCTTCACAGGCTGTCAAGATTTCGGCTTTCAGAACTTCAGGACATTCACTCTTGATCCTCCCACTAATAATGCTTTCCAAGTCCTCTATACACCTATTATCACGAGTCGCGTTCTGCAAGGCCTGTACAAACAACAGGGAGAACAAACAATCATTTTATGGCGAAGCAAGCCCATCATGCCAAAATTATAATTTAATTTACACGTTGTGTTTAATTTATACTAGTTGAAAGTTGAAACTGCAAGTTATGCTTAGCACACAGTATTCCCCGTTCTAATCTATCAATTATGTAATGCTGACACTGGCATTGACAACTCGACCGGCCAAGCCAAATCGTACTTTTACTCGTGAAAGTAAAATGTACTGTGTATTAGCTTAGGAGTCAGCGTCATGTCAGTAGAGCAGAAGCAGACCAGCAGATACTTCAAATCCCAGAATGCACAGATTGTGGAGGAAACCCTATTGTCCTAAAAACTTCACTCACCGCCAACGGGGAAGCAAGAAAATACGTTCCTACTTTAAAAAATCGTAATTGCTTTCAGACGTAGAGCAGGAGCAGTAGAGTATAGCAGGATTAAAGTTTCTATTTAATCGATAACAAATTACGCACTTGTTAGTTCGAATTACCCAGGATTGTTCAAACCAAAATTATACTGTCAGATCGCCATCATCACCATCTATCACCTCAATGACTGGAGGAGGGGAATTATCTAAAATCCGAAGACTGCTAGTGCGTGCGGTCGTGATTGGTGGCGTGTGATTAATCAGATACATATAAAGGTGGAATTAATAGCAGATTATCTCTCCGGCTAATAACTAGCGCATTAGTATAGGCCCCTTGCATTTCTCAATTTTATATCGACTATGACTGACATACAAATTATATGTATTATTTTAATTATCTGCACCTCCTCGATCGAAGACTGTACATGAAAATCGATACAAAGATTCAATATTTAACACAAAAACATCATATACTATTATGCATGAAAAGGTGTGGGTAGATCGATTTCAACTCAAATAAGATGCCATCGAGTGAGTGAGATAACATTAGCCACCACCACACCACCATAGGAACCCAGGTTGTTTCTAATAATATTGTTTTAACAAAACTTGAAATGTCGAACCTGAAATATCCCGACTGTTTGCTGTTGCCGTAATTAACTGGAAATCACTCGACAGGACGACTAATTTACGATGATAAATCTTATGGGTTTTAGGCTAGTAGTAGTAGACTTATCTATCAATCATTCGCAATTCCGGTCCGGCCTGTAGGTAGGAACTTTTAATGTACCTGAGCGGTGAGCTCATTGATAACTGCTGATACGCTAACAAGAATTTTCACTCTAATCATAAATGAAGGTGAAGTTGAATGAAACCGGTATAAAAACTTCAGAACCGCGACACGAGCAAACTGTACCACATAAACTATAGCATTAATTTTATAGCAATAATGCCGAGTTGTAGATTATGTGAGGGTGTGCGGAGATGTGTGAAAATAACGACGATGTTGCGCTTACTACCACTACCACTGTTCCATACTAAAGCTGTATGACTATGGCTAGGAGTGAAGTAGTTACGTAAGCTACAGTAATAGTATTAGTTGAGCCTAAGCTTAAGGTAACTAAATACGTAGTAGGTACATCACATACGAGTGCTAATCAAAATCTTGTCCCCATCATCCTCCCCACATCTAACCCTTCTGTGTACCCAACTAAAATCAACAAGAACTGTGTTTCTGCAAATAGTCTTCGGCTGTTATTTCATATGTCTTGTTCTTCAATTCCTATAAAGTCTGTAATTTCTAGTCAAGAAGCCAAAATACGACCGGGACTTCTTTCCGGAGCGTATATCCTAGGTTAAAAATAACCCTTCAGATTCCAGAAAGTGTGTCAAATCCTTGCTTCCTTCTGCCTCAAAAGACGTGTTGACTTACTTACTTTGCTCTGGTGCTCACAATATTTATTTGCAATAAGTCTTTAACAACCCATACACATTAGCTCTCTGATGCTATTTATATTTACTTGGTACGCTATATGTATGTGTAAATATATATTGGGTTGAACTCAAGCCCTCAAATTTCAACGCATTAAGCAGTCGGAGGTTTACCACCATATCCCCTTATCTTATCTCGAGCTGCTAATTTCCGGCGGAACAGTGTTTGGAGAAGACAAATGCGTAAGCTGCTTACCTGAATGTAGCGTTGTGAAAGGTGCAGGGATGAAAGGGTTTCCGGTGGCTCGTTAACGAGAAGTTCCAGTGTGCTCGAGTGATGTGAAATCAACTGAGCCACGTTGTTCGAAACAGAGTTGTAATCTTGCCAAAATTTGAGGTGTACTTTCACTCTCTGCCTCAGATCCTGTTTGAATTCGAATCACGGTTAAAATTTAAATATTCGGATATTTCTAGCATAAATACATGTAGAAATGACGCGCTTAAAGCATCTCGAATCTCGATTCGCGTTTGTTTGTACTTTTTTGTTATGAAATGAAAATGAATGTACTTGCGGTTTAATTTGACATTCGAATTTTTCGCGTACACAATTTTAACCAAACTTACGTCAACTTGGAGCGTAAGAGCATGAGAAACTGCTTCCATTTCGTGGAACTCGCTTTCCAGTTTCGCAGTGCTGATGGAAAGATGGCTAGTGGATGGAAAGCTGGAGAGGATGCGGGTCATTTTCTCCAGATTCACATTGTTTTGAGCAAGGTCGTCGTCAATGCCCTGTATTCAATAAAATTGAAATTATATTTCAATATCGCTTCGCCTTTCTCTAGCATCTGGAGTAGCTCACCTGGCAATTCTGGAATGCTTGCTTCAAAATATCCTGAGAGAGCTCAAAGAATGAAGTCCACTGACCAACTCTGGCTCGAATTGTATCTTGGAAACGCCGAGTCTAAAAAGATTCATTTCAAACCCTTAGTTCACCATGGGTCAATCTTAAGGTATGAGGGAGACTCAAGCGAAGACCTTACTTTAGAAGCCATCCGTGCAAAAGTAGAAAATTTTTCACGGACAACATGAGCAGATTCCAATTCTTCTGAAACGAGCATATCCATTCCAGACAATACTCTAAGTAGTGCGCCCATCTTCTCAGCTTCTGCGGGGTCTACGGTCGTGTCATTGGGCGAAATGGTATTCACCCGATACTGCTGATTGAGGATCTGGGCTTTCAGTATCTAACAGCAGCGTACGCAACATTTATAAAAATTATTGCTTCTAAAGTGCATTTGTTTAAGAACGCATTAAACGCTTTCCAGACTCCATACCTGCAACGTTTCCAGGTACGAGTAAAGATCCTCCTCGCTTTCCACGCAAACGGATGTGTTCCGTAGCATCGCCTGGATTTCCTGAACCTCTTTATCCACAGAATTCAAAATACTATCAACTGAATTAGTTGTGCCATCCTCATCATCGTAGTTCTCCAGCTCTGTTTCAGAGACTGCTTTCTGTAGGTTATTCCAGCGATCGTCGAAATTCTGGAAATTCGCCCAAATGGTTTCTTCATCTCTGACGGGGAGTAGAGCCATGGCTTGGTTCAGTAGTACAATCGCCTCTTCCCGTAGCAGTTGTTGACTTTCTAACTGTGCCTTCAGCTCCTAAATTTGTTAAAAAATGATACTTGTATTATAGCTGAACTGAAACACTGTAAAAGTTACGGAAACAGTATGATGGATTGAAAATTTCGGATTTTCATTTCTTGTAATTTTGTTTTACTATTAGGATTTGTTTTTAGACTGGGTTATGGTTATGAGTTTGGGAAATATTGTTAAGGACCACCAGGAACCTTCCTATGGAACTTTGAAATCTGGGAATCGCTTATACTTTGTAACTGATTCCGTTTCAAAATATCTAGCTATTTGATAACTCAGACAATATTTTCAGAACGACTTTGTGGGTAAAGATTGCGGTTATTTGTCACCTACGGGTTAAGACATGGATTCGCAACCACGAGCTCCTTTACTACGACGGTTCTTACCCAGAAGTCGAGTTGATGATTACGCGGCTGGAGTGATATAAGATCCATCTTCGATTCCGCCTTGTGTAACCAATTTTTCAATCGAGTTATCATTTTGTCATAAGTGGTGTATGCATCACGGAATCCCACGAGACTTTGTAGTCCGTATGCGATCCTGTTGCAGCTAACTTGGAGGTTCTCCATGACAGCATCGACTTGAGAATCCAAATCCGGACAATCTACGATTTCAGCCAGGCCATCCCTCACTGATCTCAATTGCATTATCCGGCCTTGGTGAATAATGATGTCAGCGTATAAGCCCTGCAAAAATTAAGCTCGGAGTTAGTTCGGGAAGTTCATTTTAAAAAAATCCAAATCGAACAATTCGGATAACGTAGGTATCCATGTTTACAATACCTGTTGTTATGTATTTAAATAAAATGACTTGCCTGAAACATGGAGCAATAATGCTCACAAGTTGTAGATTTCAAAGTTTCTAGGCTAGGAATTTTAGCTGCCAACGAATCAAGCCATTGAGATTCTTCCTTGAGTCCATCCTGCAACCTAGCAAACCGTGAGGCTGCCACTGTAAGCTGTTGTCTCTTCCTTGAAGCCCGCTCCAAGATGTCACTGGCTTGTTGGTAGAGTTTGTGGTGAAGTTCCTGAAATGTGAAATAATTTCAGTTTAGTGAAAATGAGCCTGTTTGATGAGCAGCGATTTTGTTTTCTTACATGATGGGCTTCTTTCGTTGGAGCATCCAAATCCAATTCCAGCTTCTCCAGTGCTTTCTGACAACGTTTCAGATTTCCAAAGAATCTGCGATGCGTCAGAATCTGGTCCTTCAACTGAGTCAAGTTTTTCGCTACTGGTCTTACATTAAGCAGAGACTCAGCTACACGTATAACTTGTGCGAATTCTTCGAGAGTCTGTTGATATTCCTCTGACATATTGATGATCTGCAAGATTCGGTTTCTCTCACTACTTATTAAATCCTCGGTAGCAACAGACTGAGTATTAACGTCTTCCAAGGCTTGAAGAAGTTCGCTACTCGGATAGTCGCTAACGAACTGGTATCGCTCAGATGCTTTGAGGGCAGAATTTTGTTTGGAGAGTTGGTACTGCTCGTCAATGGAATCTAATCTTGAAAGCTGTGTTTCAGCCGGCAAGGATGTATCTTCTCCATTAATCAACACCTGCTGAGTTAATGAGCGTAGCTCAGTATTTTCGGCGCTCAAATCTGTAATTAGGCTTGCCAAATTGTTTTTGCAAGCATTGTCAACGGCCTTCTGAACAGCCAGTTCGTTAGTTAATCGCGTCAATTCAGAGCTGTTGTTCTTGAGAATATCAGCTAGGGCTTCCCGAACTTCATCCTTCAACTCAGATTTTGATAAAACTTCAATTTGTTCCAGCACTGTGGTCAATCGAGCTAGTTGCTTTTCCAAATCGGATAAATTTCCATGAGATTCAGACTGTGGCATTCGTTGCAGCTTTAATACTTCATACTGAATGCTCTGGATTGTTATGATAACCATTTCTTCAATCGTGGTTAGTTCGTCGAGGACAATTGTATAATCTTCCCTCGTCAGTGAAACCGCTAGATTCGAAACATCATTTTCCAGATTATCTATGGACTCGGAAACAGGTGGTCCTGGTATTGCTTCAACACTGGAGCTCTTCCGTTTGATTTTAGAAACACCGCGTGGTTTTTCTTTAAGCTTAGCCAAGCTAGAATCTTCAATGATTCCTTCGCTCGTGTCAGAGTTTGGATCTAGACGTTCAGCAGAACCATCATCAACGGTTGTTTTTGGAGAACCTTCCCCTTCATCTGCTTGAACTTCATGGACAGCATGAGCTGGACCGCTATCCTTAAAAGTGACTTTCCGCCTCGACTTCTTGCTTTTCGAATTCCTTCTGTTTCCATCAGTGACTAGATTAGGACTGTCTTCTTCTCTTCTGGGTATGTCATTCGGAGCTGTCATATTACGACTTTCATCCACTTCAATATTTTGGATACCATCTTCTGCGCGATCTGTCCTTCCGGTCAAAGTGTCTTCACTTCTTTGCGGCTTAAGAACAACCGGACCATGTTGAGTCTCCTTTAAGTCATCAGGTAAAACTTGCTCTGGAGTATTTGCTTCTGGTTTATCAGGGGTCTGCAGATCGGAAGCAGGGCCTCTCGGTTCAGGTTTACCAACACTTGAAAAAGTGTCACTTTTTCCTTTTGCTTGTGATTGGGACAAGCTTACACTTGATTGGATTGAACCAGCTTTAGATTCGGCGTTTTCCGGCTTGAATGTGTCAACTATTGGGACACTTCCATGTGCGGCGACGATGTCAAGAACTTGCTCGGGTTCAATGTCGCGTGGTGCGGCCTTAGAAACTTCTGAAATGCTTTGTACCGACCCATCTGCTGACGCTGGCTCGATACCTGATTCCAGCGTAATGTCGTCAGGTTTAGGCAGTGAAACTTGTGAAGCAGTGTTTTCACCCACCTGAAATGCTTCACCCATTGTTTCAGATTCAGTGCTGTATGGCTTGAGTGTTGTATATTCAAATTTATCTGGACTCGCCCCAGCTTCATCGCCAGTGATTTTACTGTTATCAGGCATGGGTTCTACATCTTTTGAAATATATTCGGCTTTCAGAGCTGCATCATCTCCTTCGACCTTCACATTGCTCGAACTCGGTTCAGAAATTTTTCCTTCACCCGTGATTGAACTTGCGGCAACAGTTGGTACACGTGCACTGTCACCTGGCTTGGATTTAGCGACCTTCGAAGTAGCTTTAGTCGACCGGGTTACATCATCAATTGGTTCAAGATTGATGTCTGTGGGTTTTGGTTCCGTAACCTCGGGAAATAATGCACGGGATTGCATTGCAGGAACAACTGTATCCGACTTAAGATACCCGGGTTCGGCTTCTGTAAGTTGGGCTAACCTTGTGCTGGAAAAGGTAGAATTGTCAAACGATTCATCCTTAACAACTCCCGGCTTCGATTTAGTACCTTCAGAAATATCTTCAGGTTTTATTTTATCCTCAAATAATTGTGATTCAGCGACGCTCCCGGCTGGTGCGGGAACTATATCGCTCGACTTGGTGGTGGTACTTTCGATGATTGTTTCCGGTCGATTATCAGTTGACTTGGACAATAGAATTGGGTCAAGCTTAATTTTAGCTGGCTCAAGCACTGCAGTCACAGAAATGGAATCTTCTAAGCTAGACTCAGGTTTAACGATGTTGGAAATAGTTTCATCCCGTTTAGCAACATTATCAACTGGTTTCGAAATCATGGCTTTGTCTGGCTGCGCTGAGACCTCCTCGAACCTAGATTCACTGAGCTGACTGGAATCTTTAATCGATTCGGACTTAGGTTTATCCAACTTGGACTTTGCAGTTTCGGAAATAGGCTCGTTCAGGTCCGCCGATCCAACGGTTAGTTCACAAACGTCAGTCGACTTATCTTGAGCAAGTATGCCTCCAATCAGCTCGGTTGCGCTTGCATCTCTGATTGCTGCGGCTTCATTGTCCAGCGTGACCTTACCAAGTTCTGAAATAGCTAGTTTCTCAATCTCGGAAACAGGTTCACCCTTGTGGACAGATTCATCGATTTGTTCAAAAACGTCACTCGGTTTAGCTTGAATAACTATGCCTCCAATCAACTCGGTTGCTCGTTCATCTGTGATTCCTTTGGTCTGATTTTCTAGTGTGGGTGTTGCAGCTTCTGAAATAGCTAGTCCCTCGGTTTGGGAAACAGGATTGTTCAGGGGGACAGATTGGTCGATTCTTTCGAAAACATCACTCGGCTTTGCTTGAGCAAATTTGCCTGAAACCAACTCGGTAGCGCCTTCATCCCGGATCGCTTGGGCTTGATTTTTCGGCGTGGGCTTAGCAATTTCTGAAATAGCTAGTACCTCGGTCTCAAACACAGGTTTGCCTGGGTGGAAAGGCTCATCGATTCTTTCAAATATATCACTCGGTTTAAGTTGTGCAGCTTTGCCTCCAATCAACACGGTTGCGCTTTCACCTCCGATTGCTTCGGCTTCAATGCCCAACGTGGGCTTAACAAGTTCCGAAATAGCTGGGTTCTCAGTCGCAGAAACGGGTTCGTTCAGATGGACAGCTTCACTGATTTGTTCAAAAACATCACTCGGCTTGGCTTGAGCAGCTACGCCTCCTAAGAACTCAGTTGTAGTTTCTTCTCTGATAACATCGGCTTGATTTTCCGGCGCGGGCCTATCAATTTCTGAAATAGCTAGTCCGTCAGGCTCAAAAAGAGGCTCGTCTGGGTGGAAAGGTTCATCGAATCCATCACTCGGCTTAGGTTGAGCAACTATGCCTGCTATTAATTCGCTTTCATCTGGGCTTGTTTCGACCCGATTTTCCGGCTTGGGCTTGGGCTTAGCAACTTCTGAAATAGCAAGTTCCTCAGTCTTGGAAACAAGCTCGTCCAGCTGGCCAGATTCATGGATTCGTACAAAAACATCATTCGGTTTAGCTTGAGTAACTATGCCTTGTATCAATTCGGTTGCGCTTTCATCTCTGGCTGCATCGGCTGGCTTTTCCGGCGTGGACTTAGCAACTGCTGATATAGCTAGTCCGTCATTTTGGGAAACAGGTTCTTCCAGGTGGAAAAGTTCATCGATTCGTTCGTAAACATCATTCGATTTAGTTTCACCAACTATGACTGCTTTTAAGTCGCTTACATTTCCGATTCCTTCGGCCTGATTTTCCGGGGTGGGCTTGGGCTTAGCAACTTCTGAACTGGCTAGTCCCTCTGTCTTGAAAACAGGCTCGTCTAGCTGGGTAGATTCGTCGATTCGTCCAAGAACATCATTCGGTTTACCTTGAGAAACTATTCCGCCAATCAATTCGGTTGAGCTTTCATCCCGGGTTGCATCGGCTTGCTTTTCCGGCGTGGACTTAGAAACTTCTGATATAGCTAGTCCGTCATTTTGGGAAACAGGTTCGTTCAGATGGAAAGGTTCATCGATTCGTTCGAAAACATCATTCGATTTAGCTTCACCAACTATGACTGCTATTAAGTCGCTTTCATCTCTGATTGCTTTGGCCTGATTTTCCGGGGTGAGCATGGGCGTAGCAACTCCTGAACTAGCGAGTCCCTCAGTCTTGGAAACAGGCTCGTCCAGCTGGGCAGATTCATCTATTCGTTCAAAAGCATCATTCGGTTTAGCTTGAGAAACTATGTCTTCAACCAGTTCGGTTGTGTTTTCATCTCTGGTTGCATTGGCTTGCTTTCCCGGCGTGGACTTAGCAACTTCTGGCATTGCTAGTCCGTCATTTTGGGAAACAGGTTCTTCCAGGTGAAAAGGTTCATCGATTCGTTCGAAAACATCACTAAGCTTAGCTTGTGCAACTATACCTCCTTTCAACTCAGTTACATTTTCATCTCTGATTGCTTCGGCTTGATTTTCCGGCATGGGTATAGCAACTTCTGAAGTAGGTACTCCTTCAGTTTTGATAACCGGTTTGGCCGTATTCACAGACTCGTCGATTCGATCCAAAGCGTCACTCGACGGAGCTTTAGCACCTATGTCTCCAATAAACTTGGTTGCGCTACCATCTCTGGATTCTTTGGGTATATTTTCAGGCGTGGCCTTAGAAAATTCTGAAATTACTAATCCGCCAGTTTCGGAAACAGGTTTCTCCAGCTGGACAGATTCAATGGATCGTTCTAAAACATCACTCGGCTTCGTTTGAGGAATTATGTTTGGAATCAACTCGGTTGCACTTTCATCCCTGATTGTTTCGGCTTCATTTTCCGCCTTAGGCTTAGCAACTGCTGAAATAGCTAGTCCTTCAATCTCAGAAACCGGTTCGTCCAGGCAGACACGTTCGTCGATTCGTTCAAAAACATTACTCGGCTTGGGTTGAGATACCTTTTCTCCTAAAAACTCAGTTGTGCTTTCACCTCTGATTACTTCGGCTTGACTTTTCAGCGTGGGCTTAGCAACTTCTGAAATAGCTAGCCCCTCAGTCTCGGAAACAGGTTCTTCTGGATGGAAAGCTTTATCGATTCGTTCAAAAACATCAGTCGGCTTAGCTTGTGCAACTAAGCCTGCTATCAGTTCAGTTGCGTTTTCACCTCTGATTGCTTCGGGTTGATGGTCCGGCATGGGTTTAGCAACTTCTGAAATAGGCACTCCTCCACTTTTGATAACCGGTTCGTCCGTATGGAGAGACTTGCCGATTCGTTCCAAAGCGTCACTAGACGTAGCTTGAGCAACTATGCCTTCAATAAACTTGGCCACGCTGTCATCTCTGATTGTTTCGGCTTGATTGTCCGGCATTGGTTTAGCAACTTCTGAAATAGCTATTCCCGACTCGGATACATCAGTATTGGACTTCGATATAATGTCGCTTTTCTTGGTTTCAACAGGCTCTAAAATATCTTTACTCGGCTTAATTATACCAGGGCGTGAGCTAGATTTCTCCTTCTTGAGTGTTGGCAACGTAGCTTTACTTAACGCTTCATCGATGGATTGTGGCTCAATATCGCCTGGCTTGAAATAGGGAGTTGAAATATCTTCACTTAGCTGCGTTGTATCAGGTAACGCCGCAGTGTCGTCCACAGGCTCTAAGTGAAGTACTCCTGAAATAGCTGCAATTGGCTGGTCTTCAAATTGACTAAACGCTTCCTGATCAACGCATTTTGGTTTCAATCCAGAGACTTTAGTTTTAGGAATTACTTCAGTGGGTTTGTTATCAGTCGAATCACGAATTGGTTCGTCTAAAATGTCACCTGTTATTGTTTCCGCTTGATCGGAAACATTTTCACTCGTCCTAATTTTGTCTTCCATCGATTCCGACTTAGCGTCGCCTGGCTTGGCTCCACTCGTGTCACCGAATGGCGTTCGTCTTTCTTTGACGTCCTCCGGCTTAGCACCTTCCGAATGAGCTGCAATCGACTTTGTTACATTATCAGAGGGTTCACCTATGGCGCCGACTGTTCCGTCCACTGCAGCTTCAGAAATGCTTGGAATCGGTTGAAGTTTAATTGCAGCGGAGTCTAGCTTAGAATCTTCGGATTTGGATTCAGACTTTGAGAGAACAGATTCAATAGTTGGGAGCTTATATTTGTCGTCAAGACGTCTGGGTTTAATTTCGTCAACTGCTTCCGTCAATTCAGAAATGGCTTCATCATCTTGTGGTACATAAGTCATCGACTCAGATTTAATATCACTCAATGCAGGCTTCTTCGAAATTTCTTCACAAAATTCTACTTGAGCTGCAGTTGTCTCCACCTTAGGCTCAGTAAGGAGCTCTCTTGCCATGGATTCGGTTTCTTCAGAAATATTTTTGCTCTCCTGTGCAACTGCGCTGCTCTGTTCAGGTGCAAAACAGCTGGGGGTAGGTTCAGCTACGTTAACTTCCGGCTTTAGTCCAATGAAATTACCCATTGAATCCTCTCCTAAATCGACGGACTTGGACTCCATAGTTTTAGAAATGCCTGAAACTTCGGTTAGATCTGGTTTCAAGATGTGTTCTTTAGGTAGAAATCCGGAATCTTCTTCACTCAGCTGGATGGCATGATCCAACGGTTCTTCTTTCTTTGACAGGGGCAGAAATATATTCTTATGACCGATTGAGTCGGGGTCGGGATTGTCTTCGGCGGATCTTGGTTCAAGAACCTGGAAAGTATCTCCACTCGGATCAGCTTCATATTCAACTGGCTCAGATTGAGTTCCGCTCTGCTTGTGTTCGTCGACAATATCCTCTCGCAATTTTGTTCTACTTGGATCACTAATTCGTTGTTCCGGTTTAACTTCGTCTTGCGTGGGCTCAGGCACTCCGGAAGTGTCTTCGGCGCTTGACTGGGGTAATAAATCACAACTTTGATGAGACGAATCATCGCCTGGGCTAGTTTCAGTGACTTTGAAGACAGTTTCACTCGACTGATCTTGAGATGTACTATCTGCTTGATTGGGTTCAACCTGGCCCCAGTCAGTTTTTGCCGCTTTGGAAATAGCTTCAACTAGATGGATTTCGTCTCCGATTGGTGCGGCTTTACTGGTAGCTTCTTTAAGGTCTCTATCTTCTGAAACAGCAGGAATTAGCTGAAAAGCGTTTTCATCACTCGGTTTTTGCGGTGCGTCGGAAAACTCGGGCTCGCAAGATGTGGAAGAGTATCCAGCTACCAGGTTTGATGAATCCAGTGTCTGTTCGGAGTTGCCCAGCTTCGGCTGGTCGAATTCTGAGATACAATCGATCGGCCTTGTGATCGAGATATTTGTAGAAGCACTAATTTCTTCAGGTTTACCGAGCGCTGGCTTGACTTCAACTCTATCGGAAATACCTGCATTTGATTCGATTGTACCATAAATTGGTTCAGACCCACTTGCTTCTTCCAGGTTGGACTGATCAACATGCGGAATAGGTTTAGATTCAGGTCCAACCGGAAGAAGTTTAATATCCGGTAGAATTGTTACATGACATTGGGAATTGTCTTTACTCGGCTGGATTGTATTATCAACTTGTTCGGATTCAATGCCGGCAGACTTAGTTGTACTAGCTGCAAGAAAATCCTCGCCAAGCCTGATTGCATCTGGTAATGATTTCTGTTCTTTCGGCCTTGGTGCGGAAGCAGCGGAAATACATTTACTGAACTCAATTGAGCCATCAGCTGGTATAACGCTAATTTCGCCCGGTTCCTTCGACACGATTAACTTATCGGTAGATGCTGATAACTCTTCTTGTTCAGGAAGTGTAAAACTGGGTTCATTGGACTGAACATCTTCTTGTGGCTTCGGTTCAGTGTTGCCAGTCTTTTTATGAATAGTTTCGGGAATATTTTCACCCGATTGTATTGGATCCACAGTTCGGTTGGCAACATCCTCCCTATGTTTCCATTGATCAACTTCCGCACTGGAGTCAAGTATCAGTATCGACCTATCATCTTTCGGCTTAAGTTTATCTGCATCATAAGTCGCTTGGCTATGTTTCATTTCATCAACGGGCTCAGATTTAGCTGCAATAAGTTTCTGGTTTTTAGTACCTGAAATATCTTCATTTGGCTGTAGTGATTCTCTAACGTCTTCTGAGGTAAGATACAATGTCTGGGGTTCATCAATTTTACTCGAACGGGCCGGATTTGCATCAGAGAATAATTCAGCTTTACTATCGCTGTCGTCTGGCTTTAGATTGCTTGGGTCGGAAGTTCTTTTCAATGACTCAGTTTCGGTATATTTTATTTCTTGTTTGACAGCTAGTGGGTGGGGCTGAGTAGTCTGGGGTCTAGTATAAGCTGAAATTGATTCAGCAACTTGACCCATAGGAGTAGTACCAGCAGCAAGTTCTGGTTGAATATCACTCGGCGGAATAACTTCGGAAGTAATTTCACTATTAGGTTGGGTATAATCTAACTGATTTTTGAATGGAACGAATGTAGCATCTGTGGGAACATCTTCGCTTGATTGAAATGCTCTTTCATTTCCAGCTGTTTCTAGTTTTGTCTCAGGGGATTTGGAATCAGAAACATCTGGTGATATTTCACTAGCCTCTGCTGCTTCAAGCGTCGGTTCTGGTATGTCAATGCCTGGTTTAACAATGTTAGAAATGCCCAACCGCGACGTTGTGCTTTCACTATCTGTTGAGGGCAAAGTAACGGGAATTGTCGCTTTGATCTCAGGAGCCTTAGATATTTGTGCATGTTCAGACTCGCCATATTTTACTTCGGCTTCAGTCAGTTCTTCAAACGGTGTTTCCTGTTCAGTGGGCAAATTTTCTTCTGTGCTCTCACCAGGGACTAACTGGTGTTTCTTTTTGTCTTTTCGTTTCTTTTTCCGCTCAACTTTTCCTGGCTTCGGCTGATTCAAAGCATGAGGTTGGGAATCTGAACCAAGGCTTAATTCGTGACCAGGCTTATCTGTTGCCGATGATGGAGATTTCGAAACTCTTCTTCGAGGCGGAACTTTGGGCGTTTCTTCAGAAACTGACACTAATACTGGACTTTCAATTGCAGCTCTATCCACTGTTCCTGGCGACGGTGATTTCGACTGTATTCTTCGCACTGGCGCCGTGGGAACTTGTTCAGAAGTCTGTGGCTTCGTTCTCGATTGTACTGGGGAAGGTGATTTGGATTGTCTTCTTCGTAAAGGTGGACGGGGAGTTTGAGCCAGTTCTTCCTGTGATGAGCGGGATGGTGCCGGGGAAGGTGACTTGGACTGCCTTCTTCGAGGTGGTACCTCGGGGTGCTGCCCAGTGGCGTCAACAGTGAAAGATTTATGCGGCGAAGGTGATTTTGGCTGTCTTCGCCTTGGAGGAATCGTAGGAGCATCATCTAAACTGACAGCCCCCACGAAATCGCTTTTAATAATTTCCTGACCCGGGTGGATCCCCTGGATCTCTGGCAAATGAGAGGCAGAAGAAAGCTGGTCTATTGTAGTTGCATCTTTCTTGAATGACAAAGAATCGTCCGCATCAGGCGGCCGATGCGCTGCCTGAACGCCATCTTCCACTTCAATACGTGTCGATTCTGATTCTGCTAAAGAATCTGTGGTATCTAACTGATGCTTCTCCTGGGCAGCAATATCAGGGCTTGAGACTCCCACCCCTATTTGCTCATGTATCGGAGAAGCCTTAAGGACGTCGTGCTGACTAGGACCAGATTGGGAAACTGGAATTTCCTTAAAATCCACAGGCGCTACCATTTCAGTACTTTCATGCGGTGGAACAACTTGCTTGTTTTTACCAGCTCGTTTCTTTTTTCCGGATCTAGCTTCCTGGGACCGGGTGGGTTTCTCAGGATCCTCCTCTGTAGTCATTGCCGGGATGATCTCCGGAAGAACTTCGCCAACGTGCTCGCCTAAGGTTTGGGCCGATGAATTTTCAATATCTACTGTGTCTGTTTTCTGATTTCCACACAGCTGGTCAATTTTCTCACTGGTTTCTGGAATTGAATGTACCGGTTCTAAGAATTGGATGTTGAGTTCAGATGAAATTTCTTCAGCAGGTTTATCGCTACTGGAATGAAGGGACGGAACTTCAGTAGCTTCTTTATTCTCAACGGACATCTTAGGAGGTTTCGTGGATTCATAGGGTATTCCTATTGCTGAAACTGGTTTCTGTCCTTTTTGACTGATTGGTGTGTCAACAGTTGAATCTACGCTGATGTTGCTGGAAGTGTCACTAGTTAGAGCGGCTGTGCTGGCTACCGTAATCTTGGCATCTCCTGATCCAGTGTCTTCATGTTTCCCAATCCCAATCTGAGCTTCTTGATAAACGTCTGGTTTTTGGGAAAATTTATGCTGCTTGAGCTTCTTGGTACGTTGATTCTGAACAGCCATGAGTTTATCTGGAGGAAGGCTAGAACGATCGATTTCGGTAAACCCGGTGGAGTCCAAGTTGCTGCTTTCTGATACAACAGACGGAGTTATTGCGTCTTTCAGAACTGTGTTCGGTTTATGAGCTTTAGGAAGACTGGGGTCGGTTGACTGTGTGACATCAATCGCAGAGGGCATTTCTGGGATCTGAACCGTTGGCATTTGTAATGCCTCATCTGATGGTGTATCCGATTGGCCTATAGGTTTCACGGAAATTTTCATGCTGCATTCGGATACACTAATTGGCAGCTCACCACTATGAACTATTCTGTGTAGCTCATCAGACCCATCTTTAGAAAACCTACTGGTTTGAAAGTTCGATGGAGAGGTTGACCGGCTTGGAAACCGCTGCGGACTGTGTGGCACGCCCGATTGAGTTATTGGGACATTGCTTCCTTCCCTCGTAGTTGTATCAGGATCGTGAATTTCTGAAATAACAACCCCTGGGCTGACGGGTCGACGGGAGTGGTATGGACTGATCCTTCCAGCAATGTCCGTAACTGGACCGCTAGAGAACTCTGAAGTATGCTCGTCGACTTCATCCGGTTCCTCAATTACTTCTTCAGTTACAGTTTCGACCCCATTGATTACCGTAACTTTTCTGATAATTCTCCTCCGTTTCCGAATTATTCGCCGAGTCACGTGTTGACTAACTTGCCGGACACGAATCGTCATGCTCTCATCCCCCTGTTGTGGTACAAGTTGTCCCAGAAGACTCTCAGAGAAACCCGAAGCCAAGGACGCAGATGGGGTGGGAGAGGCAGACCGACTCACATTTGTAAAAATAGCTGAATTGGGATCTCCGCCAGTTGTTGTCACAAGTGAGGAATATTCTGAAACGCGAGCGGGTTCAGAATCGCTTTCTGAATAATGACTTTCCTTCTCGCCTTCAAAATGAGTACCGGAGTAGTGCACACTTGAATTCGAGTCCACTGGAACGCCGTCCTTGAATGACTGCACCATTGATATTTCCCTTGTTTTGCTGATGAACCCAGATCTTTCAATTTTTGCAACGAATGCGCCTCCCGATCCATCTTGCATTTGAGCATGACTTTCCACCTTTGGTAATACAATTGTAGCTACATCAATTGATGAAATAACGCCATCATCCCCCTCCGCATCCTGTATGCTCGAAGTTACAGAAATTTTTCCGCTGGTCGGCCGGTCGGTGTCGCTGACAGGTGGTGTAACGGCACCTTTCCCTTCCATTGCCTCACTTTCTTGAGATTCTTCTTTTAAAGGCTCACTGACTACGGATTTCAATAACTCCGATGAGACCGGGATGATCAATTCTTCGTTTGCTGGGCTGAAATTCTCTGCTTGTATCAGGGAAATACGGTCCTGAAAAGAGCATCGATCTAAATTAGAACTTGCGTGTGCGCTATGTGCATATTAATTAAATGTACAGATATTGGTACTGCTATCGCTTTTCAAATAACTATTGTCAGTGAAGCAGGCTTTTGACATCGGGCTTGCTAGAAAAAAGTTACGGAATGGGAGGAGAATTCATCTTTCACGTTCACAAGGACTACCTTTATGGCGACCATATACACAAGATGTGCAGATTCGTCTCGCCCTTTTCAACTCGATTTGCAACATCAGAGTTACATATTCGAGGTAATACTACCCAAGAACTAAACTTTCTTACCTTAGCACATTTATTCAGCTTTCCAGTACAGGATAATAATGCCCGAGTTTGATACACTAAATCGCCGGTTTGATGGCCTAAATCTTTAACTTCCGCGTCGTGTTGAGGAAAGGTACTAGATCACTTCCTTCAAGGCGTGAAAAGACGTCTCCAAGTCACTTAATATCCGCAGAAGCTCCTGTGAAAAAGCAAGTCGAGCTAATATGAGTAAGCGTATCAAATTTCCATAATAGTAGAGCGTTGAGTGTTATTACAAAGCTACTTGCATTACTAATTGCATTACTGAACCCTTACGTCAGTCTGCTGTAGAGTTTCTTCAACAGCTTCAGTATTTAAAGTGCTGATTTTATGAGCTGCAGATTTCAATAATTCTTCAAGGTTCTGTAAGTCTGTCCGTGTGGAGTGCTGAAACAATAAAGACATTAGGAATAAATATTAGAGTGGACGCTGTATGTACTAGAATGTAAAAACACACGCGAATAGCGAAAATATTATGCATCTCAAACTCACACAGCACACCCACAATTATTTATGAGCATGAGATCACCGAAATTAATACTAATCTTAAGTATTCGTCTTTGTGAGTATACACACATACATAGGTACTTATCAGATCAGAATGCGTTCTTAAGTTAATTCTTGAGGAGCCAAATAAGCTCCTTCATACCGGCTGCAAACAGTACTGGACGCCAATACATTTACTCGATATGTTAACACAATAAAGGTGGAACACAATGCCGGTTATTAGTTATTACGGATAAAATCCAGAGAGTAAAAAACATAACACGTTAGCTAGCTGAATATTTTGACCAATGCAGTTTTGTGTAATATTTGAATTCAAGCGATGGTAAATCACACACAACTCTCAATCTCAAGTATTAAAGTGTTAGCATTATATGGGTCGCACTCAAGCATTTGATGGATTGCATTGGTTTGCAGTCTTGTGTAAATATTAAAGGTAGGGCTTAATAATGCGCAGATGTAAGCGACTAAAGCATATATCATCAGTTAAATTCAAGGAGACTGGAATAACTAATTCTCAGCTTCCTGGCAATGCTAATTTTTAATGTAAATACTTCACGATTGGGTTCTGTTTTCTGTTTTCCTGTCTAGGTGTTGAAACGTCTAAATTTGACCTTTCAAAACTATATCGCGGACTGTTCATTATTTTAAGTCCCCATCGACACAGAAAAATAAGTATAAGACCCTAAATAGGGAATTTGGAAGCAGATTCAAGATTTGACATCTAAAAGTCTAAGCCAGCATCCACGAAAACCCAAACTGCTCTAAAGACAAGCATTACGGAAAAGAAGAAAGCGTACAAAACCGCATCCTAGATCGTAACAGACGCTGAGTCCACCTGGACCTAATCTGTTTGTGGTAATCTCTAAACGGTAACCTACTTAAACAACCCATGAGCAGTTGTTTTCACAGTTAGTCTGGGTGCAGGATAGAATTTTAAAATAACGGGGACACAATATAGACAAGCATGTTAAGGATTACTCAGGGTCGGGCAGCTAAGACTTTTCAGCTTGTTAGCGTTGGTCTTACAATAAAATTGCTTGACGCATGCACGTTTATGATGTAAAATGTGATTAATAAAATGCAAAAATTCCAACATTTTTATTGGTAGTTTAGTTTGTAGTACATTCATCATACAAATTGGTTAAATAGTTTGTTTGTAAAAAGCACAGCTTGGAACATTTATAATTTATAATGCAATTAAGTTAACAGGCATTAAGTTAGGGTAAACGGCTAGGATTCAAGATGACAAAGATAAAATGGGTAATGGGTTGGTTTCAGTTATTAAAATTCGAAAAAAAAACAGTATTAATATTATTGAAACACCACACATCATGAGTATTAACGAATTCAAGGCTTGTTAATAGGCTTTGAACTCTACACGGGGTTGAGAAGTCACACGAGAAGAATATGTTTGATGGTCACCTTGATGGCCTGGAAGAAGTGACCCTGCAAGGCGCTGTCGCAAGGCTCACCTATCACTGTAAAAGTGTCGGGAAATATGTCGTACTTCCGGTGCACTATTGACTGCCGAGTCCAAGGCCCCCAAATGCTCGTGTTGTCCCCTAAGTTTTCATCTAGACCTGAAGTGCCGAAATTATAGCTGTAAATACTTGTCGGAAGCTTAGTACTGATATCAAGCCATTCGGAACTGAGCTGAGACGGTCCAGAGTACAGAATGTGTGACACCGGCCGACCGCTGCCACCAGAGCCACATCCGCCTCTGCCATCATCATCCTTTCCACCCGAGCCAGGATGTCGTTTTCTATTAAAAGGATCCGAGTCAGGTGGGGGCTTCCGCTCGTCTTGTCCGCTGCCAAGTTTTCCCTTCTTTTCTCGGCTCTGCTTATTATCTCTGGCCAGCTTTTCGTGCCAAACACGCTCGGCATCTTGTTGCACAAGGACTTGGTCTTGACACGAATCCACAAACTCATTAACATGCAAAACTAAATTCCTACTGCCATCATCAATCCTACCAGCAGCCGCGCAGTTGTGTTCTGATTTTTTCTTTTCCAAATAGCCTAGATTTGTTTTGTCTCCAATCGCTTCGAAGCATTTGATTGCATCTTTCACGATGCCACTGGGAATCGGAAGCAGCTCGCCAAGTGTCTGGACTTCCTGCACAACCTGAGAAATCGCCTCAAGAAACGGTACGGGACTTCGTTTGAGCTTGGAAGCATCGTCTGTGTCCAATGCCGCCTTCAGTTCTGTCGTTGCTAAGTCAATTTTCTCAAAAGATGCTGCTCGTAAGTTCTGATGCGATTTAGTTCTTTGGCTCATTTGAGGCATTTGGTCTTGCCGAGCGTGTGTATCGGATTTTCGCAAGACAGAGTCCTCAGCTCCTTTTCCTGTTGAGTTGTCGTTCTTGGTGCTAGTTGCTAAACAAATAGAAGCCGCTTCCGGGACAAGGGGCAGATTTGGAAATAAATTCGACGCTGTATCCAAGGCCATGTTTGTTTTAGTTGCATCTGGTGTGGTACTAGCTTCCAGACACATATTCACTACGCTTCCATCTACATTGTTAGACTGGTTAGTTTGCGCTAAGTATGTGGGGTAGTGTTGATGCTCATGGAAGGCGCTATCAGCCGTTATGTATTTCATTGCATTTACATAACTAACCTTGTCCTGTATCTGCGGAGTTTTAAGATCCAGAAGGATAGATGATTCACAGCTGAACTGCTTATTCTCACCCTCTTCATCTTCGCCGATGCTGAGAGTTATTGTAGAAACGACGCCTGTTTCTGCAATGCAATCGGAAGGGGTAGTTTGAGACAAATCAGTTAAGCTTGGCATTAACTGACTGTCATCGACATGAGCAGAAGGAGCATCGCTAGAATTCGACTTCACACCATGCTGAACTGTCATGGTCAGCACTTCCTGCATAACTGGGGAAACCAGGGTTGGAACTGGTTCATCTGCTTCAATTGCCTCAGCTTGATATGAGACATCATTTAGAACATCTCCCTCATCACTTATAATAAGCCATGCGTCATCTAATATGTTCATCAAATCGTCTGGCTCATTCGTTGTTAAGTCCAACTCCGGCTGACCTTGAGAAACCAGCCCAGTTGAAGGAGTGTCGAGTGTTGAATCTCGAAATGAATTGTCTGGTGTGGGTGGAATTAATTCCTTCTGGTGTTGATTCTCGAACAAGGTTTGTTTATTTTGCATTGCATCATTGTTTGGATCATTTTCCTCGTCGTCTGAAATAGTAAACCCATCTTTCAAAACGTCCATCCATGCATCGCTGAACTCATCAACTTTGAGATGAAATGAAGAATTTCCTATTTCCGCTTCAACCTGGAGTTCAACAGGAATGGAAGTACTCGAAATCGATTCAATTGTTGTAGAACATCGGCTCTTCTTTTATCAATGTGCCAATTTTGGACTCGAGGACACCAAGGCTAGGAAACTCAGATGCACTTTGAATAGCCGCCTTCTCATCCTCGTCTGAAAAGGTAAATCCATCTTCCAGGACGTCCATCCATGCATCACTGAACTCATCAACTTTTAGGTGAAATGCTGGTTTTGTGACTTCGGTTACCGGGTTCGGTTCGGCTAAACTCGAAATCATCGGTTCACTTGTTCCAGGAAAGTCGCTTTCTTCCATCAATCCGGTGATTTCTGACTCAGGGTTGTGACTAACCCGACTGGAAATCACTACAGAACTCTGAGTGGGAAGAGTGCTACTTTCATTGCTCGAGTTTCTCTTCCGTTGAGTTTGTCTAGTTTTCTTAGGATTTTCCCTGTGGGATGGATGTTCCGGTGGCACGGGACTTTTACTTTGCCCTCGTCCACCCCGGCTGGCTTTCTCACGCTTCTTGTCCTTCTCTTGTTTTTTCCTTTCTTTGCGGGACAAAGGTAGCACGTAGGTCTCTTCAGTCACTTCAGATTCGCTTCTCCTATCATCTTGAACATTTGATGGATTTGGATTGTGAACACTTTCAAGAATTTCAGTCGGTAAGGGTGAGACAGCTTTAGAACACGCCGCCTCTGTCTTCAAGAGCAACGCTGTAGTAATATCAGCAGTGTCATATTTCTCGGTTTGCTGCTGTTGTCTTGGCTCGAAAGCTGGAACCGCCGGTATTGTTTCGGATTCTATAGCATTTTCGAGTTTATTAGGCGCAAGACACAGCACCACTGGGTCATTGGTTACTTTAGCTTCAATCTCATCTGTTTTTATTGCTGTAGCTGTGGCTTGCTCAAATTCTTCGGAGGAGCTAGCTATCACGGATAAAGATTCTATCGAGATGCAGATTTCTTCATTTGAGCGGATGTTTGCGTTATCACGGGGGCTCGCGGTTTTTTGGCTTCGTCTGTCCATTTTAAGCTCGTGGATATCTCCGTCTTTGTTAGGCTGGGCGGTCTCCATTTCTAATGGCTGTGATTTGGTGCTTCCTCTGCGTTGGAGAGCAGTAACAGTGGATTCGACTCGATTCTTAATACTACGGTATTCCTGAAATACCCTTTCAGCAACATCATACGTTGGCATCACCATCATCAGACTTGAGTATTCCAAGGCAATGGAGCCAACTTCCGCCAAATTTGCTCCTGCATTTACACGATTTTCACAGATTTCCAATGAGCTACTTTCCAAACTGGCCTCTTCAGCACTTGTGTGCACAAATTCGCCGGATTCAATCATTGGAACTTCAATCCCGGTATTGGTATCAGTTGACTCTGAAATAGCCGCTATAAGCTCTTGAGAGTCTCTGCTCTTTCCAACCTGTTCTTCAACAGGTTCGACAATCCGTTCTACCACCAGACTGATCTCTGAGTCCGAATCCACTGCTTGCGATACACTTTTAGCAGGAAGGACGATGGGATTTGCATGCGTTTGACAAGTATCCGTAACTCCAGCTTCGGTTTCACTAGGAACAGAATGTGAATCAAGTTCCGGAGCTCTCGCTCGACGTTTTCCTTTAGCCTTCTTTCTAGACGTAACGCTCTCCGTTGTATCAGTCTCTGACAGGCGAGTTCCTACCTCATTTTTACGGGTTACTTCCGGTGTTGACTGGCCCTGAACTTTCTTTACTAGCTTTCTCCCCGGTATGAGCGGTACTGAAAGGTCAGCCATTGGGCTTTTTGCTACAGATTCGAGCAAGCCGGGCGGACTCGAATCTGTAATTTCTGGTTCGCTCTTTGTCTGGAGTATTTCATAAAAGTCGTGTTTCTTATCAACGTTGGTGCTGCTCGTTGAAGCAAATGCACACTCTTCAACTGCGTTTACTGGCGTAATGTCAAAACCACTGCTCAAATCAGACGTTTGTACACTGGACGCTGAACTGCATTTAGAACGGAGCGAATGAGGTTTCTGGAGTGCTACAGGAGCAATACTAGCCGCGGTGAAATCAGAAACCGGTGGAGTTTCATCGGCTCCGGTTATCAGTGGTTTTTCACCACTGTGTTTCCGTGACTTTCTTCGCCGCCTAGAGTTGCCACTGCTTGGAGCTAAAAGGTGGGCTTCTTCTTTTTTCAGAGCCAAACCGGGTATTGTGGGATGCTGAATGACATCTGGTTCCACAGCTTTTCTTGTGATCTCGGGACTGGTTGACCTTATTTGAACTTGACTAAAGCTGAGCTCCTCTGGAACGTCGATTTTCCGAGTGACCGGACGGACTTCACGGGTCTGTTCAGTCAGACCCAGACCCAAGGAAAGAATATTTGAATACGAGGCAGTAGTCTTAGTTGGCAAGGACTTTGGCTTTTCTGAATCATCAGCCTTGGAGTCCTCGATCTTCGCGCTGTCCTCAGCATGAAATTGACTTATCTCAGCAAACACATCGCTCACGGTTAGATCTGGAACAATATTACATCGTGACTCCGATGGTGATGCGACCGAAGGCTGAACTTCTGTAGTTAGATACTGACTAGGCTCAACTTCATGCACTTGTCCGTGGCTTGGAACATTTTGTTCTGAATCCGTGATTCCTGTTTGTATTTGAACATGAGCCTCTTCTACGAAGCCTGTGTGTTCCACTGTCTGAGGCGTTGAAATATCTACAGATGGCTTGCCGAAGAATATCTGGGCATAGGACGGGCTTTTACCATCTCGACTCCACATTGGACTACTGCTTCTGCTCATCTCAGGCCCGGTAGCACCGGACTCCAACCGGAGAACACTGTCTATCACTGGAAGTGCCGAAAGAGCTGAAACGGGACGCGGCGGTGGAGAAGCACCGCTCATAGTTTTAAGTCCAAAAATATTTCTTGGAGCACAGGGGCTGGCACTTGAATGTCTCAAACTGTACGGCTTCTTTGATTTGTATTTCGATGTCCCTTGTCTTTGATCCCTTAGAGAACGTCGCTGTTCTGGAGTTTTGAGCTCCTGATGAATGCCACTTCTGGTTGATCCATCGGGATTCAAATACGAAGTGCTGGGACGATTGTCTAGCTTATCGGAAGGGGTTTCAGCACGCCGGTCGAGAGAGGAAGAACCTTGCAGACTTGAAATGTTGGACTGATCGGCGGTGGTTGGGCAAGGGCTGGAACGCCCAAATGCAATATCAGCATAGGATGTGGAGGGGCTTCTGGTCTTTGAAGTTTCCAAATTTTCTTCTGGTTCCATAATTATGCACGGACAACTCAGGTCTCGATGAACAACGAATTTTAGACACACCCACACGATACCACAAAAGACACACAATAATAGTTAGGTGAAGTTCTGAATAAACTACTGAGCGGGATTTCAATGAAACAACTAAACGAGACGTAGATTGGCACCGAAGTTAAAATTAAATTTATTGATTTACGACTCACCTAAACTGATTGATTTTAACATTATACAAGTATTTAATGTATGTGCATAAGCAATCACTGTTGTCGAAAGGTACTGTCGTTGGGCACAAGGTACCAATAAGAAATCCACTCGAGGATTTCATGCAAGAAGGAGATTATGCGTTCTCAATCCCAATACAGTAACTGTCGACTATAAACAGGCAGTTTAAGCAATCCCCACTTGGCCGAAACAGTCAAATTCAGGTATTCGGTACGACACGATGGCACCGAGTATTTTTGGCAATACAGTACAGCAGCGGAGAGGGGAATGAGATCCAATGATGAAGAATGTGTACATTAAGCTATCGGTCTATATACCCATTCATACAAATATAACAGCAGTAAAATAGGATTATCTACAACGTATAAGTTAGAAGTATACTCCGCTTTGAAGAAGCAACTTGGTGCGCTCAGTCTTCGACTTAATCTTGGACTGAAGCCTTTCCCGTAATGCCTGCATCTCGAAAAAATAGAAGATCCCAAAGCCAAAATTAGAAGTTATGCAACGCCAAACACCACCATCATCCCCAGATCCCCAAGATTCCATTCTTACATGCACACGGGTTGCATACACGAAAGGTATTTATAGGACCCAAACCAGAATTTTTTATACCACCCCACAAAGACAAAGACATGGACTGGATGGTTATCATTTATTTGCCGTTAAAACTTTCTGATTTTTCAGGGTTAGGTTCTAATGAAGCCTGACTTCGACCAACCAGGCATGTTGTTGGTTCAATTCAACGTCAGAAGGGTTGGAAAAAATTGGAATTGTTTTGCTTGTTATGGCTAGGAACCAGAGACCTATTATGCGCAACGCGCAACTGATTTTACGTACTAGATTTCAGTCATGCATTTTCAAGAGATCATTGAAATAGGAAACGTAAGAAAATCTCGAGACTAGCACCGGGAAAATTTCGAGGCTAGCACTGGAAAAATGTGTGCTTGAATATGAACTTTAATCATGGATTCTTTTTGAATGTTCTATTTCACCCCAACAGACTCGGAGGGGTGTTTAAAGTCAACTATACGAAGCTAGAAAAAGAATTAAATAGTGGCTTACCGTAAGTTCAGCCGCGGCTTTGTCGCCGGTCAGTTGAGTCGAAACATGACGAATTTGCTGCTCCGCTTGACACAGCTGATTTCGAAGCTGCTGCACCTCCTGCAAAATGGTAATCGAACAATATTCAGAATATAAATGATATTAAGTTAACGTTTCGCCGCTTTTTTTCGCCCTTGGAACTGCCCGCAATGTTTTTCCCAGCTTATCAAAACCTGCGAGTAATCTCACACTTTAATTTAAGAAATATATATAATTTTTAGGTAACAGATTTCAAGGGATATTCTATGTATTTAACCATTAAAAAATACAAATATATTATTGCAGAGTGAAGATTTTCCGTGCATATTCTAAAAAAATCCTCTACACACAGGTAACTTTTACAATATGAAATATTGTAAAATGTATGCTTCTTTTCAATTCTTCTCGCTTCCCTAATTGTAATTACCCATTAATGGGGTCAATAAATAATAATAATAAATACGATTATACTCAGAACTCAGAACAGTTCTTGCTTCTGAATAAATTAGTAGCGTGCGTTAGTTCGTCGCCATTATTTATGGGTACCCAATCGTGGGTATTGCATTCTGCTAAAAATGTGGAGGAAGCTGAGAATGACTTAGCGGATCATGATCAAAATATTCGCAGCATCATACGTCATTTAGTTTGTCGACTTCAGCCACCGACGACTCCAGATTTCGCCGAGAGGTCAGAACCTTTTCTTCTTCATCAGCCAAGCCTCGTTGTAGAACCCGGACTTCTTCTCTAATGCTGGGATCACCTCCAATGCCGGACTTGAAGTGCACCTGCAATTACAGCCAAGTCACGTAATTGTAGAAAAATACATAAAGTCCCTGATACCGGTCAATTGAATAAGCTGCTGATTTGTAACCAACCTCTAACTTCTCAGAAGCCAATTCCAATTTGGATTTGTTGACATGAATATCCGCAGTAACTTTTTCTAAAGCAACTAACTGGTCACGTAAGCCCTTCGGTTTTGTAGGAGATGTTTTCAACTTCTCCAGAAAAACTGATGCTTCCTTCATTTTTGCAGTCATTTGTTCATATTCTTCAGCAACCTCTTGTAAGAGTGCAGACTATAAAAAACCGGTAAAGGATATTTATGGTATTGTGAGGCTAAGAATTTTTATTTTCAGAATAATTTGAAACAGATACGACTTATGAAAGTTATTCTGTAAATTACCTTTTCCAGGAGCAATGTTTCAATTGAAGACGTCTGTGACTCGGCTTCATTTAATTTCTCACATATTGGCCCCGCAGCAGAAATTTCTGCAAGAATAAAAAAAAATGCTTTAGATTTTGATGCAGGTTATCAGTACCCCCCTTGCAAACCAACATTATTTCAAGTTGAAACTCTGTTTCAGCACTACTTCGCACACAGCTAGCGATTAATGTTAAAGGCAAATTCAGGGTGGTCATCATAACTTATAGATATTACCCTATACTGTACAACTAAAAAAAAACATCATAATTATAGGATTACATTCCGTTCAATTTAACTGAACGAGGGAGGCTTTTTGAAATTAAGACCCAGAAAAACAAATTAACTTCGAACTTTGGTTAACTGTTAAATAAATTGGTTGCTATCTACCTGCTATTTTCCGATGCAATTCTCCCATTTCATGTAATTGCTTCCGTACGGGTTTCACGCTTTTAAGGTTTATCTGGAAAATAAAACAATAGGTTAATATTAACATAAATATTACCACCAGCAGGATCCTAAATGCTGGCATTTAGGATTCAATCGAACATACAATAATACATCTTAATCATAAATAGCCTCAAAACGAAAATTATTAAATGGCTTTTGTGATTGCGCGAGACCCAATATGTACCTAAGTTGAATTATCAGAAATACTCTGATGAACGAAGTACATAGCAATTTATATTAGGACTCATGGTCTAAAATTAAATGACAGGGCATATATGGTGTAGGCTATTGCTTACCGCATATTGATTTAGTTTTTGTCTAGTGTCAGGAAGGCTTGAAACCCTCAACGGTTCCGCCAGAAACAATTGCTTGGCTTCAACCCAGGCCATTACTAGAGCATACAGCTGGTTAAATCGTTGCCAGTGAGAAACTGCTTCGCCCGTCTGAAGGAAATAAATAGTTGGTAAATGATAAATTAAAGTTTTTGGTTTTTATCTTGCATTTAAATAAAACAGAGCAATCTGATTGTGGTCGTGTCTTCACTACTTATCTAACACGGGAAGCACCAAATCAGCCCTGATAAAGACTTACCGAATTGATTTTTTCATCAAGCAATACGCTGACACGATTCACTTCCGCCTCAAGACCTAAAACGGTCTTTTTAATCAACTCAGCCTCCTGCTTGTCAGGAGTATTGTCCATGATGGATTTCGAAACCATTTTGGTGCGCTCCAATTGTTCTAAAATTGCAGGAAGCTCAGCGGAAACTTTAAGCACTTTTTCTTTGATCAAGTGAGCCTCGTCACGAATTTGCAGGCGACTTTCAACGGATTCCAGCCATTTGTGCAGGGACTCCACGCCCGTACTATACTCCAATCTGTCTTTCGCAGCCTTATCAGCGCCACTCTTTTTCTTTGAAAGGTTTGCCTCCAACTTTTCCAATTCTTGTTCCAAACCGGACATCTAATTGTACAGATGAATGATGGATTTAAACCAAATACACTGTCAACGTCTCTAATTAAATATAATTTGTTCCTTACATTCTTCGCAATTCCAGGAGGTACGAGTTGCTTTAGACTTTCGAATGAGTTCCTGAGTTTTGTGCTAAACGTGGTGACCGCGGTTCGCACCTCCAATGCCTGCTTCTCCAGTTTCTAAATTAATAGGATTTCAAATTGTCATTTAGAGACAGAACCGCAGAGTCTCTAAACCGGGAAAATGTCATTGAAATGATCCAAACTTGTCATCAAATTTTATGTCATTTTACAGTATTTCACCCACACATTAATGCAATACAACATGTATAAGCATGCGTCGTTTGCGCAGTTGCTGCTCATTCGTATTCGTGGCTTGAATAAAATCCATAATCTAGTGTAAATAGTGTTATACATAATTTTGTCTCACCTCAAGCTCGTTTTTTATGGAGGATAAATCCGGATCATAGGGCTGTACTAATTGAATCTGTTTCTCGATCTGAACTATTTGGTCATGCAACTTTCCAATTTGACCGTCGGCATCGGTCAAATACTTGTCCTGGCCGTTCAACCAAGCAACCTTGTCCTCCAACAATTTAACACATCTAGATTTGAATTTGAAATGCTGTTTAGAAATCAGGGGTCCATTTGTATGTTACGAAAACGATTGAAAAACTTACGCCGAATACTGTCGGGACATTTGTTCCAAGCGTAATTTGAGCGACGCATGTTGTACCTCTGAGGCTAAGATTAGGTGATTCAAAATAGAC
>VNWX01000046.1:0-38279 GCA_009869905.1 Ceratophysella communis
GACGCTGCTACTCTGAATTTCATTTTACAATTTTGTATGCACTCCAGAGGAACAACCATCAATATTTTGTAACAGGCACAACGTCAAGAACTGCCAGACTTATGAACATTCGACACGGGCATGACATGGATGGACCAGGCCTGGAAGGCCATGGTTAGCTACCTACCCAAGTAATGACAAGATACAAACAAGCGAATGGACTCTCAAGAGGGACACTTGCCCTGACCATACTAACGAGTACACAATTCATAATTGATCAATGGAAAAGCGTCCAGTCGTCATCGTCACAGGCAAAGTCCAATTCTAGCCGGACTCCAGACATTTTTCTGGAGGCACATCGGATGTTTTAATGAGCGAGCTCCTAGGTTGATTTTACGACAATTCGGGGTCAGGAAATATTGTCAAGATATTTCTTAATCAATTTAAAATCGAGATAGGTAGCCAAAAAATTACACAAAATGCACAACACGAATCACTAATCCGAAAATCGTTATTGGTAAATCTATCCCACGTAGAAGGACCAAGTAATACTACCTCGAAACAGCCTGGTAGGACAATTATTTTACAGCAAAATTTTAATTTTTTTGAACGGTGTTAAACTATAAAAATAAACATTATCATTATCACCGAGGACCGTCTTAACGCGTCTTCCAGAAATTCCACTTATCGCTACCGATTACCGATACCCAATTGTCCTGTTACCCTCCAAACTCGGCTGAAATCCGCCTCATCCATAATTCAAGATCATTTTTTTCCATCTCAATTCCAAGTACATCTATCGATAATAAAGATACGATACAGTTATTCGCACAAGCCAAGCCACGCTGCTCTAATAGTTGTACTACGAAATGCTATCCAGCATTAGCATCCATCTAATACTACATATAATACCGGATAGCATCATAGCTCACACACTCATTAAATTCATGTGAAATTCATAACCCTGAGCCTGAGCTCCTGAAGAGCGTCGACATAGGAAAAGTTCTCTGGTTAATTATCATTTTTAACGGCTTCTGCTAAGTACGGACGCGGAGTTTAATAGGCAATAGGGTTATTTTCCTCAAGAGCTCCCTGTCTCATAATTGAGGGTTATCCTCGTCCAAGCTTCGGCATTGACAATCCGGAACTTCTATTCTTGACAGACACATAAACCACATACCATAACTCTCCTATGAATAATGCATGGGAAGTTTAACGTTAGTTATAGTTTATAGTCTCGTATTAACGAGGAAAAGGCTAGGCTTTTATATAACAGCACAATCAGACACAAAAAACTGAGATAAAACAAACGAAGCCATAGTCTATGAGTGAGTCAACTACATAATGACAATTAACGAGGGAAAAGGCTAGGCTTTTATATAACAGCACAATCAGACACAAAAAACTGAGATAAAACAAACGAAGCCATAGTCTATGAGTGAGTCAACTACATAATGACTGCCATCATGAGCTACTAGCTGCAAAGTGCATTTAGTTGTACGGTGACTGTGTAGGTCTCAGCAGGACTCAATTTTTTACCCTTCCTTCCTGTCCTGTTTATTCAACCACCTACACCTACACTCACCTGTAATCTTGAGCATTCAGACAATAGGGTTGCGGGACAATACGGTGACTGTGTAGGCCTCAGCAGGACTCAATTTTTTACCCTTCCTTCCTGTCCTGTTTATTCAACCACCTACACCTACACTCACCTGTAATCTTGAGCATTCAGACAATAGGGTTTTGGGACAGTGGAACTGAACTCAGATATCAATCATAATAGCCTCGGACTCAATTTTCGTCAGGCTATAGGCTAGCGTCGTTCGACCGAATTTTAATCGATTGGTTTGTTTGGTGGTAGGACGCACGGGCACGAGTTCAGTTTCACGGTTTGCCTAGCCCGAAACGGTTATTTTTCTGTATAGATTTTCCTGATTCTTGGCTTTTCCTGGAATTTCTTGCTATAAATTTCCTGATCGCCGATTCTTGGAATACCAATCCTGATTGGAAATTCCTGATTCTTCTTCTTAATCCGTTTTATTCACGCATTTCCTGATTTGCATCTAGTCCAACATCAGTGTTCATTTACCGGTCACCGTCATGTCACCGGTCATCATCATCATCGGCGATCGGCGTGCTTCATAGAAACTACATCGACGCGTTTACACGGCTGACGCTGATATACGCTTACGCCTATATTCGGGTGTGTTACACGTGAATCATCTGTTCGTCGTGTGAGAGTCAAAAACTTTTGGTGCCTTTTACTTCAGGTTGAAATTGTGTAAGAAAACTCCAGGAAGGCCGCAGGCCAGTTAAAAGATTAAATTGACTTGAAAACTCATCTTCTTCAGTCAATCTAACTTACGGTCTATAGACCAAGTAGTTCACAGAAGAATTATTGAGGCTAAATCGAGTGAACTCAAGGGGAACTGGTTTTCAAGGTTTTTCTTAATTGACAAGTGAAAAGAAGTCGGCTGGATAGTTCTGTCATTTATTCCATTCAAGCTGAAGTAGGACACCAGGCTAAAAGGTTAGTTTAGGGTTCCTTAACTTATTTAATGCCGGTTTTGAATTTATAGCTATATTTGAAGAGCAATGAATATCGCGTAACACGTTTCTTCAAATTAATTGAATCTATTACTCTCAACCCTGTCACTGGTGCGGTTGTAAACTAAAATTTTGCAATAATTACGGCTTACGGCTGTTAAAATTTAATTTTCAGGTAAGCTACTTCCGCGTTTAAGATGAGGGTAGCATGTTAACGTGTGTAACGCTGTAGAATTCAAGTAGCGTCATTCAATTAGGTACCTACTTACTTTTACCTGTATTGTACTGCGCTGATTGCTAATTGCTTTTGTGTAATATATAAACAGTAAAGTGGGTTGAATATTGCATAATTTAGATGAATTCATATTTTCGAAACAAGGAAAATCCGCGTAAAATGCTTAGTTTTTATTGTATCGAATAATTTACGAGTTATATTTTGACGCCGTTCATGCAATTTTAATTTAAAGAATCCTGAGCTGACCTTATAGGTAGCATGGTGTCAATAATGGCAAGTTCGTTAGCTGCCATCCTTTTAAATTCACTAATTTCTAGCACTGGCAGGATCTTACCTAAATAAATCATATTTCGCCCTGTTGTTCTATACCCAATTGTCTAAAAAAATCGTTATCAGTGTTTTCGAATTAAATTCAATTAGTAAAATATTTTAAAGTCAAACCGGCATTACCGTCACTCCCGTGCAAACACTAACTGAACTGAAATCTTCTGAATTGCGTCCTATAGAAAAATCTTAAAATTTTATTTCATACGACTTCGAACTTGTTATGAATTTTTGTTCTTAAATTCTTTTCATTTTTGCAGCTCACCGACGGACGAGCTAACGCCCAATTCGTCTCAAAACTTTCAAAATGAGTTCCTTGTCCTGGATCGACTACCTAAATGATCCTCAGCTTGTGGCCAAGTTTCAACACTTCTTTGGGATTACCACAGCTACAACGGAAGTGAAGAAGAAGAGCTCTACTAACAATGATATACCGAATCATAGCCTGACCCCACGGTCATCATCTAGTCTACCCAAAAACTACACAATCAACCTCACTAATGAAACTCACCTGAGAGAACGAGTCATCAAACGAACAAGTGCAGATGACAACTTTCCAGAGCTTGGGCTTCAGGCTGAAGAACCTGAACCTTCCGAATCGGGAATCAGTTGCTGTGGCTCCGCTACAAATTCCAATACGAGCCTTAGTACGAACGAGGGCAGTAGTAGTGGATTCGGGAGTAGTAATGATGACGAAGAGGCTGAGGAAGCCTCTGCGACCGCCAGCAAGAATACATACCAAATTGGAAACAAGTTTTGGTATTACTTGTTCAGTTTCGGAAGTGCAATGGGGGATGAGATCTTCTATGCCACGTTTTTCCCGTTTTGGTTCTGGAATATTGATGGAAGCATAGCTCGAAGGGTTGTTCTCATATGGGGAATTCTTATGTATATTGGTGAGTTGAGTAGCTATCAAATACTAAACGGTATTACTTTAAAAACTTTGCCCATTTAGAGCATTATTTGTCGAGTCCAAATGCTGTTCATTTATGAGCAAGGGCAAAGCTTCTAAAATACTGACATATTTTAATTGTAGCTCGGTATTTCATTGTGTCAAACATTTCTCTGCAGGCCAAGGGCTCAAAGACATCATTCGATGGCCAAGACCGGCTTGTCCACCCGCAGTGCGACTGGAAAGTAAATGGGCTCTGGAATATGCAATGCCTTCAACGCACGCCATTGTGGCGTCTGCCGTGCCATTTTCTGTACTCTACTTTACTAGCTCACGATACGAGGTAATTACTAGAATACTTAAATCTATGCATGTAGCTAGCTTAATATTGATTGTTTCGTCAAGGATTGAAATTGAGTTGAGATAAACCATTATCGTGACTCGTTACCACTGTTTATTTATATTTTCTGTAGTATGACTTGATGTACGGACTTGGATTCGCGATTGGCTGGATCACGCTGGTTGGGATGAGCCGAATATACCTTGGAATGCATTCCGTCCTTGTAAGTTTTTCATAGTCTAAATGTCTTGTAAAAAATTATAGAGTAGACTGTGAATTACCAGAAGTCGGCACTCAAGAAAATGGACGCGATTGACAGGCTCACGCATTTTCCAGTTCAAATTGCTGGGAAATGTTAAGGCTAAATCGTAGTCCGCTATGGATCAAAGCCCAATAATTGGACTTTGATCGATAGTTATCGATAGCTGGATAATTATTATCCAGTAACCCTAAAGATGTAACCAATATTCATAAAATCATAGATTCCATCATATACATATTGTTGCGATAGCAGCAACACTCTTCTGCATAATGAAGAGTTCAAACTTCAAACTCTCGGAAATATTTGAAAATCTTTGAATAATGCAAGAAATTATGGTTGCACTTTAAGATTCAGAACAGCTAAGTTCAACATAATTCCAAATTAGATATATTTTTAAATCGTGAGAAGCTAGACTTGCTCTAGGATTACTAAAGTAGGAAGTGTTTGCCCGCATTTACTTCCGAGCTTCAGTGATTTGTTCAGTTGGTCGATATCATGATCATGACCAGAGACAAAATTTTAGTAATCAACCTGAAATCCAGGAATTAATTTGAAGAAGTACGGGTGACAGACAGGTAAGATACCGCCAGCAACTATTATTTCCTTGAATACAAACCCAATTATAATTAATCTGCATCATTTACTAGAATCTCTTGGACTAGAAATGATACCACCACCGCCGGCACTTGGGCTCCTTGGGTGCCCACTCACGCTCTTTATACTATTTGTACTCACGGAGGGCCAGGTTGACCTTTACGACGCTCCCTATGCCAACATAAGAACAGAAGAAGATTGTGCTCCACAAATAACGAAGACACATCAGAGATTTCTCTTCACGAACTATCGAGCTCTGTACGACTACCGGAAGTACCATCATGACTACAACCGACTAGAAGAGTCCAAAGGTGACAATAGGCAAACACCAAAAGGCTGGAAAGATATTTACGACAGACCGGAAAATGACGGAAGTGTCGTATTTTACAATTGGGAAGATAAGGTGAGTTCAGATTCAGATAGATCGGAAATATAGTAGTTTAGCTCATTATTTAAAAAAAACTGTAAAAGCATGGTCGAACCGTAACTTGAAATTCAATTTAGTTCTGCCTATTCTGAATCAGGAAAGGTTAGCCTAGATTAAAAAAATAAGCTAGATACAGCAAACAAGGTTCTTTGTGGACAAAACCCACAATTTGAATCATTGTTTAAAGTCACCGGAAACAGATTAGAGATTATATTTTGCAATTGAATCGCCATTGACGCCCGTAATTTTTACAGGGTGTGGTCAGTCTCATCTGTCCCTGTGGAACTCGTAAATCGAAACCCGGAAGTAAGGAGTACATCAAGGAAGATGATCTGGGTAGACCAAAGTTCAAGGAGAAGTTCATATGGCGGATGTATGGAAAGGGCAGTGCAAAATTCAACAAAGGCTATGGCCGGGCACCAGGGGACAACCCGCTGCAGCTCATCCCCCCCACGGTTCGCTACTACTACCGAACCATTTCTTGTCGTGCCGAAGGCGACCTTACACGTAACCATTACTTCAATATCTTTACGCGTCCGGCGGGATTCACGACGTTTCCAGTTCAGTACCTACAAGTTCCAGATTACCATAATCACACGCCGACGGAACCAATTGAGTGTAACCTGAGGCAGTACTTCTTCGACTTGGACCACGAGATAAAGGATAAGGATACTTACTATGGTGCTCCGTTTCAGTTTTTCTGGAAATTCCCAGGAACAGACAATGACTTGGAAGATTCGGATGAGGAGCAACATTATCAGCGACCTCCTAAGGGAAACTTGTACTGGGGAAAGCAGACCATGGACAAATCCAAGAGTTTGGCTCTAGTTATTCCAGAAAATCTCCCGAAGAAGCCCGCTGCCACTGTAAGTCGGCAGTCGACTTACTGGTTTATTTGTAAAATGTAATATTTTGATATTTTAAAACGCCCGATTTTTTCAGTTCAAAAACGAGAAATTTCGACCGAAGTACGACCTGAAGGACGAAGAGTACGAAAAAGAATTCTATTCATCTGGAGACAAGGAACAGAAGGACTTCATTTGCAAAGAGAGAATAGGCACCAACGTACCCACGGTACTTCGTACTAACATGCAGTTTGACACCCAGCGCATCATCAACCAAGATCTACGTGGGAAGTACGCCTGCATTATTGTGGACGTCAACGGCCTCAGTTCGGCATTTTGGTGGGACGGAGACAAGACACCAAAGGATCCCTACCGGAACTATGTGAAAGTCCATGTTCGGGAATTTGTGTTTGTCTGGGCAGCTCTGATTGGAATTGCAGCAGGGATGGCTCTTATTCCATTCCTCATCTTCGTACTTCCGGACAATATGGAAGACTTCACTGAAGAAGAAATCAACGAAGATCCGAAAGTCGATGTTGATGCTGATGCAGAAAAAGGGGATCAAGTGGTGAAACGGAGTAGGCTTTCTGAAGGCGAGAGCTTACTCACCATGGCCATTAGCGACACTAAGACTAAGAAGGCGCGTATGAGTGTGAATCCTGCTGCAGGGGAAGCGAAAAGTCAAAGGAAAGGTCAAGTTCCGAAACAGAACAGCAAGAGTCGAAAAGTAAATCCTCCGAAAGATTCAAAATCAAGGAAGACAATGAAATAGGATTCTTCGTATGGCACTGATCTTCTGTCTACAGATTTCTGGTGTTCCGGTGCTGGTCGAACCTTAAGATTAGTTGAAGCAAGTATATCTGCTTTGGATGTTGTCAATCTGCCATAGCTTAAAGTGTATCATTATTAGTCCAATCTAAATCCAATGTGCAATAAAACCCAAATTGATTGTTTTGAAACTTTGTTTCTTTTCTTATGCGCCATTCCGGTAACTAATTATTTAAAATTGTTATGATGTAGGGAAATATTAGACAGTCTTCACTTGTCCTACCACAATTCGTTTGCAGATGTTACGGTAGACGCATAGGCAACATAGTAGCTGGAAATGCAGACGCTAACTTCTGATTTCGGAAATTTAGGTGCTGCCAGATTCGAAGACGCAGCGTAGGTAACATCGTAGTATCACAACTTTGATGAACTTTTTTTTTCCTTTTTCCAGGATATCCTCGCTGGGCTAGGTCTTGTGGCCATATCATTCTCTTGGGTAATTCCACTTGTGGAGTGGCTGGATCCAATTTTACTCAAGCATCAATATGGCGGATTCTACCTCATGCTAGGGGCCATTGTACTGGTACTTTGCTCTCCAGGAGGAGATCGATGGACACCAGCCAGGTAAGCTAATAATTATCATAATACTTGTGCCTCGGGTTTTCCTGAGTCGTCAGAAGTGTCTAAGAATGGGTTCGTTTCGATTCTCAATTTAGAGGTGACACGGTTGTAATTCTTGGAAGCTGTGTTGGTCTAAATATGGGAGCTTGGATGAACTATCAATTGGGAATCGTTCGTGGTCCACCGTTGGAACCTCCATATGCTGTACATTTGCCGTCCATCACGGTGCTAGGGTTGTGCTTTCTTCGACTTTTCTTGGGTCTCATCGTCGTTTACACGTCGAAAGTTATTCTCAAATCCGCTGCCATGTTTGCACTACCAGGACTTCTTCGTAGCAAGACCATGTCTTATGTTGTAAGTGAAAAGCATTCCGAAAATATTTCTTATGCTGATAAAAATTCTAATTTTTCGAAATTATTCTAGTCTACTGCTACGAGGAAGGATGTGATTGTTGAGCTTACCTACAAGTTCATAACGGTAAGATTTAACCAGAATATTTTTTCAGTACCAACACCAACCTTCAGCTTTAGTAATTTTATTAATTCACTACTTTAATTACAGTACTCTTCAATAAGCTTCAACGTCGTATTTCTCTCTCCCGTGCTATTTCGATTCCTCGGCATTGAGCGACCAACTTTTTACACAGAAGTTTGAAGTCTTTCTCTACTTTTATCACCTTTTATAAATGCATTTACGCCGGTGACAAGCCTTCAAAATCAAGCAGCACTTCAGCCGTTTTTTTCTAAAAAGATGAAAGGGTCAATGACAGGACTTCTTCACGGATCAACATCAACTAGTGGTTCGTCGTATGTAAAAATGAATTCTAGAAGCTTTGTCTGACGAGTATTTATTTTTTGAGCAATTTTCCTGAAAATGCCTTCTAATTCTAATGGTATCTTCTCTATCTTCATCTCCATATCATAGGTAACTTTATTTAATTAGTACACTAGACAGAGATAACCGGTGTATTTTATAAGACTGTGTAGAATTACTGAAAAATTCTATCCTAAGCACAAACACAAATTCCAGCCTTAGAACTAGGATTTACCGTAGCCGAAATAATTGACGAATGATGGCCTGGACATCGGTAAAATAATGCTATGAAATACGAAGGGTTCAGCATTTAATTTTTTAAAACTACACCTAGTAGTTTTTCCTATATCTACTTCTACTTATTTCACTGTACGTTCATAGCGTTCATCTTTAAAGTTTCGATGTTCATAGCCAGGTATATTTAACTCGGGCACAGTGTGATGCATGTTATGTGATGTACCAAGCCTTGGTACTGATTTAAATGTTCTAAGGCTAATTATTCTTTAATTAAGCACCGTACCCTAGTACCCCTGCCCATACATATTATTCCTACTTGTTACCATTAAACTTTACAGGGTCGGGTAGGGTCCACAGGTCACAGTGATATGGTCGAGCTATCCCTATTGTCTAAACCAGAGCCTATGAAATATTGTGTTTCCCAACGCCTGCAACGTCCTATTCAATATTCATAGCATCAAGCTTATTTGTATGGCTACCAACTACTTATCTATTAGCTGGTAACTTGAGTGTATTCCTCTGGTAGTCTTAATTTAATTGAGTGACTGTGATTGTATATTGCATTGTAACCGAACCAAACTTTAGTTATACGATACGTCAAGAATTTCGTCACTTTACCTGTTATTTCAGTTCAATGTGCAATGAAATAAAAAAAAGTTCATGATATCTCGCATAGTTTCAAATTGATTTACTACGCTGTAATTATTCATTAATGGGTCATTGAATATGATTATCTAAATTCATTGAAACTACTGCTGTTGTCTTCTATTTAACGGTTAACAGTGGAGGCTAAGTACATTTCGAACAGAAGGTCAGGAGCAGGTTAGGAAACTATAAAATCTTAACTAACGTTGGGAATATTCTTTCTAATAGTTTATTCGGTAATTAATTAGTTAGTCTCAGTAGCTACCTGGCTCGGTTATTAGCAGTCGGCAGCATCGGTAGGTTCCTCTTTAATATTACTGCCCTCCTCCTGGCATGAATCTTCTGTCGACGCTGTTTCATTAGCTCCTGGACCACTTGAATCGGCAACGTCGCCAGCACTCAATTGTGCTGTCTCCGCTTGCTTGCAAATTTCTGGAAATAAAAGTAAAGCATTTTGTATAGTTAATCAAAGAGTTAAATAAATTCTGCTATGATAAAGATCTTAAAATTACCTTCAAGAGCACTGGACAGTTTCGTCGTAACATAGTCTAATGGAAACCCCGAGGTCACTCTTCTTGCCAGTCTTTCGAAGTAATTATCAGTGCAATCCATAAGCAAGTTTTTGAATATTGAAATATTAGCTGCTTCATTCGGCGAGCACAATGGAACAGTTTCCGGTACTGGACCATCCTGTTGAGCCTTCGAATTTAGAAAAAGCTATTTATTAGCACAGTCTTACACTGTCAGTGCGAGGCATTTGTAAAATAGCTAATGGTAATCAAATCTTACGTTCGAATCATCTCTAAACAACAATGGCGTTCCAACGAAAGCTTCAAAACCGGTATCACTAGCATTGCGTTCCTGTGAAGCTTCTGATTCTGGCTCAGGTTTGATGAAAATGGGCGATGATTCCGAAGTATTAGTAATAGTAGTGGTTGATCCATCGGCTGCTGGTGAACACATTTCCTGACCAGAACGTTCAAAGCCTTGCTCACCGTTGTCCAATATCGAATTGTTCACATCAGTATTCCCGTCGCTGTTTTCTGAAAGATCTTGAACATTTCTGATCCTGATACCACAACTTTGGCTCGACCCGATCACATTTTCAAAAGCCTGGCTGGTCGATTCGGCTATTTGCGTGCCGACGTACGTTGGTTCCGTCTTTACTTTCACATTTGATGTAGTAACTTCCATTCCGAGATTTGGAGATTCGTCAGATGAATCTAGGAGAGATCGAGATGGTGGACGACGGGATATCGGTCTGAAAGCCGTATTGCGGATATCCAGCGCATTTAGGATTGCATCAACCTTCGTTGTAGACTGTAGTGCGTTATTTGCACTTTCTGGCGTTGCTGCGAGTGGGTTTCTGTCAACGGCCTGAGCCGGACTGTTTATCTCCACTTGAACTTCCCTTGGTTGCGATTGCGAGGATGCTTCAGGCTTCTGGCTTTTCATTGAAGTACTTTTTGCTGGAAATTTCGAATCTTGACAGGCTGCATCGACTGGAGAATCAATACGGTCCAATACATCCATCAGTGAGAGTCCTTTTTCGATAAGTAATGGCAATGGCTGGGACTGGGGAATCTGACCACTGCCAGAAACTGGACGCGGTCTAGTCCTGGCGCATTGATGTGAATCTACATCATTCCCGATTTTGGCATTAATTAAGCCTCCTTGAGGTTCAAGCTGTTGATTCGATGCTTCGGTCGTATCGGAGTCTTGATTACCACTAGTGATTTCCGCATCTTGAGACTCGTCTGATGAATCCAGCAGAGACGGTGATATTGGGCGACGGGACATTCGGCGGAAAACAGGCTCATCGCCAGATTTTAGTGGGCATTTGGTTTCAGGAAATTCAGAGGCAGCCTTGGGCGAGGAAGCTGGTATAATCCTTGGTTCCTGCAGCGCGGACGATGTTGCGTTTAGCTCTTGATCCAAACCTTTTTCAACCTTTACCTTGATCGGGGTACCTGGCTGAACATCAGGATTCGCTGGCACTTCCCGAATCTGTTGCCCAGCATCAGCCTTTTGCATTCGATCAGGTTCAACTTTGATTTTAATGGGCTCGAAAACTGGATCTTGATTTCCCATAGGTTGTGGATAAACGTCTGATGTAGCAGCTTCACGGGTGGCAACGAAGGGCTTAGTGGCCTGCTGTTGATTTGTACCCATTCCGTAATCTTCATCTTCGTCCCAATCACCCGGCTCATCTAACTTGGACTTCGGCTTCTTCGGTTTTTCGGGTTCCTCCTCCTCCTCCCAGTCTCCAGGTTCATCTAGTTTCGATCGAGCCTTTACAGGAACAGACTCTCCAGTTTGGTCATTTGATTCCAATTTTCTGAGTTTCCTAGCTTTGATTACTTCAGACAGAGGTATCTCAGCCGGTGGGCCTAGAATACTTTCAAAGTCTTCAAAAAGAATGGCTCCACTATTCCGCTTGTTTGTTCCAGGAATACGACTGAAAATTTGAGTTCAAGAAACTGATTACCTATACATGTTAAAAGTATAAGTAAGTACATATATATGCTGTGCTAAACTTGCTCATATAACTTTTGCAGTTTCTTACCTTGTATCAGTAAAGTCTGACGGCAGAGTTCTTGAGATTAACGGTTTAGCCTAATACACAGACCAATATTATTATGAATATGAACCTATAATAACGTTAGTTTGATAACTGTACTGTTTACGGTTTTATTTATTGAGCTACCTACCAAATTATGGTGGTATCTGTACATTTTCCATTGAATCTCATTCCGGAATTGTTGTTCCTGGAGCTGAGAAAGCGTTGGCTGAATCGGTCGAGACCGTGGAATAGAATATTTCCGTTCATGCTTTTATAGAAAAAAAAAGTTATAAATAACAAGAATTAGTCATGATCATGATTTTCCGACTGATTCGAGTAGGTACAGTGGATTCTCGATATTGGCAACTCGGATATTGGAAAATTTCCAATTTCGGAACATTGGCAACCGAATTATTTGGTCCCGACCTTAGAGTATACATATACATACTATACCGCTTTCGCGGTATAGTATGTATACTCACTAAGCAATGGCAACTATTTGTAGCGTTCCCAAGAGGTTTCCAATATCGAGAATCCAGACTTTATGCTTCTCGTTCCGAAGCAAAAACCAATAGAGAGTCCATCTATTGTTTTTTAAACTACATAGGTAATCACGCTTTTCGCTTTTTATCTATTAAATATGGATTTCACTACATGGCGTCATTGCATGACTATTGGTCGTGAGTATGTGTTTCATAAATAAGTTCTAAAATATTTTAATTTACCGGCGGTGTTAGCGTGGATGTCGATATTGGTCTTTCATCCCTGTGGTCGCCGTACGGCTGCCTGAAAGGGGATTGGCCCCGTGTATCTAGGCCGCCGACGCCATGTCGTGGATCCGCCGGTGGGGACTCTTGTGAACCAGCACCAGCTCTTGGAGCGTCGACATCAGTGCGTTCACGCCTGTTGCCACTTTGACCTCGTCCACTCGCCATCTTCACAAATGACAAAATCAAACTGCAGAAATATTCAGATGGATAAACGTCTCAATAAAATCTGGAACCGATGCGATGATCGAACCGCACAATCAACAATTGCTAGGCGCAACTCAAAGAAACGAAAACGTAGCGTAACAAAACCCACACCAAAAATGCTGAAAAAATATGCCTAGCAGCCTGACTGACTGCACGTTCTCCTCTCCTAGTACACGCGCGCGTTGCGTTGTTGAGGCGAAGAAGCTTCAACTCGCTCTAATCTCTCTCTTATCTTTTGTTACTGGTACTTTCACTTTCACCTCTGAGACTGAGATAAGCATCGGGGGGTGCCTTTCTCTACCTTTCACAACCGATAACACGTAATTGTGGATTTTCGATCTTGGAAACTTCCTGGAAACGCTCAAAATGGTTGCCAAATGAGGAAATTTCCATTTCTGTACCTATTTATATACATTAAAATTAAAACCAATTTTCCTGTCAGTTGCCACTTAAGGAAATTTTCCGATATCGGAGTTTTCAATTTCGAAAATCCACTGCATTCTGCTGCCGTCAAATTTTCAGGTTCATAATCCAGTCAAATGAAGCAAAATTCAAGATTCTCCAGTACTTCCCGTTTAGGTTTCGTTTCAGGGTTGTGGGCATTTTATGTACTGAATTAATCCGTGCAGTATTATGCCAAGGGCTTGCATGTAAAACTTACGATTTTTAATTTGAACAGAGTATTTCAATTCTAAGATTAGTAAAGAATGGGTGAAAATGAGTGACCTAATAATGCGCTAGATTTAACCCAGCTGCTGTAAAAATTAGAATAATTTAATTAAAATACATACTTAAAATAGGATTGCAGCTTAATATCGAACATAAATTCCAAACAGCAAATAGCCACCAGTTGAACTCATATTAATTTCAGGATGTGTTCTCTCCGATTCTACTTGGATATTTCGAAACCAGTTTTCAACCAAATTTACGTTGACTCCTACGTTGGATTCCTTTAGCCACATATAGCATTCTTCCAATGGCTGTAATTTACGAAACAACGGATAAAATAGCATTATTGATCAATTTGTGCTTGACTTTGACTAACGGAACGGATAATTGAAAGGATATTTCCTACCTCGGGATACTGACAGAACACTACGAAGGGAGCAGAAGACGCTAGGCGTGGTAGCAAGTTCTGTAAAATGGTCAATGGATGTTCTTTCGAGCAAATCAACAGACCCATCAAACTTAGTAGAGTTGAACACCAGAATTGATTTTTCATTGTCAGCTCGACTGACGGAACCAACTTTTTTAACAGGATTCATGTCACTAGGTTCTTCCTGTGTCTTAGCTTTTTTCGCTTCCGGTTCACCAGAAATAGGCTCTTCACTCAGAGCTGTCGATCTAGGCGGTAGCGGGGGCCGAGTCATATAGAACACATCGAGAGTTTGCAGGGATTCTAATTCTTCACTTGTAAAATTCATGTAGAACAGAGCTTGTCTGGAAAAATACAAAATTAATGGTGAATTCTATTAGGTGTATAGCTAGATTAACAGAATAATTAAAGCGAACCTCTGGGGCGTACTGCCAGTATGAACATGCAGACAAGTTCCATTTCCGCCTAATCTCTNAGATTAACAGAATAATTAAAGCGAACCTCTGGGGCGTACTGCCAGTATGAACATGCAGACAAGTTCCATTTCCGCCTAATCTCTGTAAAACGCTGGCTACCACCAGTCCTGAACAACCGGTCTCGTAAACCATGTATTTTCCACCTGCATGAATATTAGCGTATGAAAGGAGTTGCGATAAAGTATCTGTTCTGAGGTTCCTGTAAAATAGTTCCAAATAAATCAGATATTAAAATCACAATAAATATTAATTTCTGTATTAGAATATAAATCCGACCCCGAACTCACATCACTTTAGCCGGATCTTTCTTATAGTAATACTCTGCAATGCTGGTCAAAGAAGGCTTTAGAAAGACAAGTAAATCCCCATAGGCTCGCTCCTTTTTCTTCAAATATTTTTCTTGTGCATATTCAGTTTTTTGACCAAAAGTTTTTGAATTCGAAATGAGGGAATCTAATATTTCAGGTCCAGAAACACCTTTTTCCCGAAGTGTTGCTATGTCCGTGGAACCCAAAGGCTGAGATTTATTGTCATCCACAATATTACGATTGTCTTTTCCACTAACAGTTCGATCTGCAAATAAAAATTAAGGCTAAAAGTAAATTGGGCAAAAAGTCATCATTTTATTTCTGTTTTAGTATTTTTAAAAGTAAATCTTACCAGTTTGAAACACTGGTTCAGTCGGATCGGAAACGGGTTCCAGGTAGTAAATCCGTTTTTGTGAGTTGGAATTTCCATTATCAATCCTCTGTTTAACTCTAAATGTGGAATAAAATAAACATCCACTCGCGTTTTTCAGCTCGATTTCTTGTAAACCGGATCCTCTTCCGTATTTAACAGTGCTGAAAGTATTTGCCATAATTTACAATATAAATCGATAAAGTTAACATAAAAGAGCTTAAGCGAAATACTTCAAAAATTAAGGATATTCCAGAATTCAGTTCCAGAAGATTCCAAAATCAAGAAGTATCTGAATTCCCAATAAATACCAATTACATTTTTACATTCCCGTAATGTTTCTAATGGCAAATAGCAATAGCAATTCAAAATGACCATGAATAAGCTATAGATTTGCATACAAATTGAAATTAGCTATTCATATGAATAAGAAAAATTCGGCGTCTTTTTTTTACCGCGAAATGTTTCATCAAACTTACTCTTGGGTCTTGAATTCAAGAATCCGCTCTTGATCTCCGCGCCTTAGCAGAACGTACTTTCCATCGGAAACGAGATCTCTGCTCGTGCTTTTCAAAGAAGAAATAACAGCGTCTTGTGACTGTGACCCACTTTCACTCGTCATTTCTGTGAACTGTCTTATAGAATTACAGGCGAGATGGTGTCAAGCTGGGTCACGGATACAACTGACAACAAGCGACAGAGAGATGATGGTTCCACGTTCGGAGCTCCCAGGTCAAAGCGCTGCAAGTACGGAGCCGCTCTGGCTGGGGTTTACGGTAAGTCGTGCTTGTTGGTAATGAACCTGATTTGCCGTATTTTTAAGTACATGTGTTTATGTAAAAGCATGGTGGAAAATGTGGTACCTTTTGTTCGCTAAAATTTTGTATGCGTAAAGCCACGACAAAAAATAATACAAATAATGTAGGTGCATTTAGAAGGAAGCATTATTAGCTGCTCGAATTCTAGATTTTAGAATTTAGAATTAGAATGCATCAAATGCTAAAATTTACTCCTAACTGATATGACAATATGCACGAGAAATTTAACAAAATTATCACCAAAATTAAAAATTAATACGCTAATTTCTTGTGTATAGGTAATTAAATATCTTTAAGTCGCAAGATAACGCCAGGGCCAGATGCGAGAATGAGATATCTACGTAGTGCCTACATGACCTAGTTATTTAAGAATGTCAAAAAATGAATTAAAATATGCTCTTTTCCATCAAACAGCATCTACATTGACCAAATTGCGAACAGGTGCTAGGAACTTCTTTCAGACGGATCTAGCTTTGACGGGTCCGTCAACATCGGCAGTATTGACGAATGGATTAGAACGTATGGACATCTCTGAAGATGCTCCTAATTCAAGTTCAGCTATAATGCCTACTGCTTCGAGTATAACTTCGCCCACTGCGGTTCTGGTAAATACATAGAAAAACTCGGATTTATACATGTTTTATATTGTGAATTGTGATAACTGGTTATCAATTTATATGGCTAAACTTTATTTTAAAAAATTTATAGGGAGCTCCGGACGATTTCTGTGAAAACTGTCGACGAAACCGACAGATGATTAATCTTATGAATTCTAAGCCTCCTGTCATGGAAAGTTGCTCCTTCTGTGACAAGAAAGTTTGTCATGTGAATACCTGTGCTTCTTGCAATAATGGATTTTGTAAAAACTGCTCTTATCAACAGTAAGCCTTGCATTTGAAGATCTGAAATTCTGTTTCTTTTGTACAGAAATATTGAAAAATTAGCAACATTACTGGTTTGAAAAGTTAATATTAAAAGCTGGTACAAGGTTAGGTTAGTCAGAACTATCGACTTAATTTTATTACTTGTACGCTCAATTTGAGCAAGTTAAAAACCCGGTCGAGTCTGAATTTAACACAAATAAAAATGCCTTATGAAAGCGACAGCTTTTTCAATATTGTTTTTGTATTTGTGAAAAATGCCGGCCAGACCAGGATCGATATTTTCTAAACTCTTATACCATCTTTTGCAGATATGACGATGGCGTTCAGGAAACCTATGTGTGTACCAGTTGTTTCCAGCAATGATAATCAAGAAGAAGGACATAATCATTAATTTTCAAGATCAATTAACAAAATCTTTGAGCCTCGTTTAATCATTCGTATCTCTACGAAATCAGTCAAAACACTCATTTAAAGATTAAATGCATGTCGTCCAACGAATCTAGTTTTTCAAATGATCCCCGACGAAAGTGAACATTCTTAAAAGTTTTGCTCGACGTTGAGCCGTAGGTTTATGGTTTTTAAATTAAACGATGAATTTAGGGTACCCATTAGCAGGTAACGTTACAGTATTTGGTAAAACTGTGAATTGTGATTGCGACCAAATTGATTTCTGAATCCACCACTTTTTCCCAAGCCTTGAACTAAACTTTCACTTATATCGCTGCCAGATTGCATTGAATAAGACCTGTCTGTCTTAACCTGTCGTGGAAGTGGAACTAATTATATGTAATTCAAATGGTTTAATCCTGGTCATGTTTCATGTTTCTTGATTATTCAATAAGCAGGACTTTCTAATCATAAGTTAATTAAACTAAACGTGTGCAACTAAGTTAAGCCTGTATGATTCCAGTCTTAAATAATTGACGTTTTAAATTCCACGAATCAAAATTCAAATGTGAAAATAAAACACACAAAAATCAGCATGAAATTCTTGGATTCAAATTCCACATGACACATGACTGTTTACTGTTTACCTAAGTGCATACCAAAATTTATTGCGAAATTGGGTGAAAAGTTTTTGACAAGATTCGTTTTACCTTTTGAAACAAAATATTTTTGACCTACTTGTTTCATTTTTGTAAAAGTGAAAGCAGAAGAGGAGTAGGATTTAGGACTGCTTTCTCCAGCTCAGCTGTGAAAGACAATAGATTTCGAGTCACGCCCCGGCGGCTGCGTTCGAAGTTGAGGAAAAACCCTCTTGTAGAGGAAGTTGTTCATTCAAAATTAACTTCCTGTTGCGTGTTTTTTAATTATGTAGGAAATCTCTATATTTATAAGTTATATAATACTGGGTTAGTCGCTAGTCGGACTGACTGAATATATACCGCATCTCGGACGCATTTCCTGGTTGCAATTTGCAATCAATAAGGTACGGTTGCGAAATTAGAGGTTCCCTATTCCCTATAGTTTTACTTACAACTTACGAGCATTTTTTAATACTTATTGTAATTGAATCAATTCTTTGGTATTGGTATTGACTATTGAGAATCAATTTTAGCTATTGTTTTTTGTTTTCGGTATATAAAATTATGAATTTGTAACAGGGTTATTTTCGGCTCCGGCTAGCTTCTGCTTCAGCTAAGGACAAATGACAAAGCATTACACATTATGAATTACAGATTACAATTTTCCTAATTCTTATGCTGGGCGTCTTTGTTTCATCATATTGAATATAGAACAATCTGAGCTGGCGTCCTGCTATCAAGCTTAAATTTATACTATTTCCTGAAAAAAACATTAAAACAATTTCAGATACCACTGGCGACGACCGGAGTTCCGGACACAGGAGGTGTAAATTCACCATGAATCAAAAGCCTGGAAAAGCTGCACCCGTCGTGAAAGGTGCTGAAAATGAAGTTGAAAAGGGACGAGATATGGGTGAATGGCGGCGGGTGCTAGATTTATTGGAAGTTGGTCGGGGAAAGCCTGGTGGGCCACCGCCTGGAGATCTCCTGGTCAACTTATTTGTATCATGAGGCCAAGCTTGAAGCTTGGCTTGAGGAGCATCAACCACCGGATAAATATATTGCTAAGGCCAGGTCAACACTTATCGATACGAAGAAAGGACTCCAACTTTGTCTCAGTCATGCTGGTGACCAGGTAAAAGATCGAATTCAAAAATGTCATCCATTGCGTAGATCAGACCTTTAAATGACCCATGTTTATTCGTTCTTGTTTAAAGTCTGGTTTGAAAACGGATGTTCGAGTACTGCTTTCCAAAATCTACTATGCGTCTGGTCTATACGAAGAAGCCTTGGAAGAACTGGATAAGTCTGGTTTCGAACATGTGTGCGAAGTTGCTCAAAGTGTTAGAAACCTGCAGCTCATGGCCGAAGCTAATGCGATCAAAGCTCACTCCTTGGAAAAAGTTTGAATTCATAGATTTTCTCATCAGAAAAGGTTTTCGCTGTAATTTTTGTCCAACATGACCCCTTATTTTAGGTTGGCAAATCCTTACGAGGTAAACAGAATTTGGGCGAAACTGAGCGGAAGAAAGAAGTTCTAAAAAGTTACGGGAAAAGTGCAGAACTGGCCATTGCATTTTTCCAAGGACAAGAAAAACTTCTGTCCGCTGCCTATCCTGCCATGGCCATCGGTAACATCCCCTTTCCGAATGTCAATGTCACTCTCAATAATAATACTACTTCTCTTTCCTCTTCATCAGGTATCGATTATGCTTCTCCGTATCTTGTATCTGCGTGAATCGTGAAATCTCTGTTTCTTTTTTCTTGAAGTAGTCATTCTTTGTTTTCAATTACTTTTCCGATTTCTGAACATTCTAGTTGATTTTTTGTGAAGTGTGAACTTTGCTTCTGTCCTAAAAGCTTAGCTAGTGGGTTTGTTTTCATCGTTTGCTTGTACCGTAAAGTTATGCTGTCCCTTTTCGTTTGATGATTGATGACTCTTACTGTCATATCCAGGGGCTACATCACCACATCCTCAGCAATGGGAAAAGCGTCGTCCAAGCTTTCTCCTCGATTTCGCGATCCGTCGGGGTCCAACGATTCTACTGGAAGACGGTCAAACCGGTGAAGCCGTGAGCAGAATTCAACAACTTCTTCGTTCTTGTGATACTCATTTCTTCACCCCAATCCGACTCTTACTTTATCGCCGCCTCGCTGAAATTCTTCTCAGATATAAATGGACACCGGACACCGGCTCGAATTCGTTATCTAGCGGACGTGTGAAATGCTATGTCGGTTCCAGTCTTTTCAGTCCACGTAATATCTGGGAGGATACTTTCTTGGTTCTCATGCTGAGGTATGATTATAAATTATAAATAAGGGTTACTGGAATACTTTATTGACAAAAGTTGCATAGTTATCTAATTCTAATTCGTATTTTAATTATTCCAGTGAGTCCCTCGTTGTGAAAGAAGGTGTACTGAATCAAGCTCCAGAGTTTGCGAAAGCCAGAAAATTAGCTAATATTAATGCTGCTTCAATTTTCGACCTGCTTTCACTGGCAGCTGGACGCTGGGGACAGTTTTACTTACTCAATGATGTAAGTATCGATTACCAGGGATCGCTATGAAATTAACGAATGATACTTTATTTATTCAAGATTATTCTTTCCACAGGGTTTCGAACAAGCTTTGAAGTTCTCCTTCGAAGAGTCACATATCTGGTCACAATATGCTCTCAGTTTTATCGCTACTGGCTTGAATTCTCGAAAAAGTAATCAGACGATCTTGGAGGCGGTGAAGCTGAGTAGCAAACCGACTCCTCTGCTTTTGCTATCAGCTCAACAGTTATTTAGCCGGCTTCTGGTTCGTGCTGATTAAGTTCACTATTTTGTCACTATTCGTTGGTCACTCGAAATACTTCTATACGGGATATTGATGTGCAGATTGAAGAAGGAATGGAAGCAGTTAAAAAGGCGAAAGAAAGCGAGGAAGCTGGATCCCAGAGACTTCTCCCACGAGTATTTCTGCACGAAGGAATAGGATACTTTTTGCGATCCTTTGAGAAGCATATGAATCAACAGCGCTTAAATGACATGGAAGCAGCATTAGCTTCATTACAAATGTGAGTTTAATTATGCACTATTCATAACAAATACAAATCAACTAACCTAACGTTGAATCTTCTCCTAGGGCTGTTGATTTGGACCCGTTTGATTTCCTGGGACTTCACTGGCTAGCCCGAGTTCATGCCTGGACCGGGAATCTCTCCGAAGCTTTCTCCATCTCAGTCAAGGCTCTTCGTGCATTTCCATTCCATTTACCGACACTTCAGCTCACTAGTACTCCTGCTCTCTGCTCAACGGAACTATTCAGATGCACTTGCAGTCACTGAAGAGGCTTTAGATGAATATCCAGATCATTTGGGATTCTTACAAATGAAGGCCGCTTTGGATCACAAGATTTTTGGGCCTGATGTAAGCCAACGATTCGCTATTCGGTTAGGCTTAACAATGTATCTTATATCGCGGACACCTTATCATACCTTATGCTTCTTTAATTTTATAGGCAGCTTTAAACACCGCTAGACAAATGCTCATAGTTTGGAAGCATCTCTTCGACGACGGGTACGGTTTACTTCGAAGCGACAGTCCGGAATTTCGAAATCACGGAGCTTTTGGAACTCTTCAACTTCCTTCACCAACTGATCGTGATAGTTGTGAGTTTAATTCAAAAACCAAAGCTATTATTTAAGTGCGGCACGGTGTGACCAAAATCTGCTTATTGTTTGATCAGCGGTTGCATCCTTTCGAGCGGGATCTATTGCTGGATCATCCACTAATACGGGGACATTGACAACTGGATTCCGGGCAGATGCTGCTCTTTCTGAAATAGCTTCATCCGTAAGCATGCATGTAAGCTTGGTTTTTATGAGTTGATTTATGTTTCCATTTTGAAAAACAAAAAGGTTAAACAGCGTATAACTTCTACTTCCTGTTTTTGAATAATTTCCTCAGGGGTCACTAAATCAAGCTTGTGCAGGGGAACTAGCTTGGACAGCTCAAATCAATATTTGGGTGATGCTGGCAGATTTATATTTGAAGATGGATAAGCCAATGCAAGCTGTGTCTTCAATTGACGAGGCTGCTCAAATTGCTGCCGCTCATCCGGAAGTTCTGTATTATGTACGTATTAAATTCACGATACCAATACCTGTCTAAGGCCAAAACTAAACGTACCTTGCAATGACTCATAAGTCGTACTATCTATTCCAGAGAGGACAAATCGAGGAGCACTTGGAAAACTATACGGATGCTCGCGTCTGGTACGAAAGCGCCGTAGCAGTCAAACCGACGCACGTCAAGGCTTTACAAAGTTTAGCCCTGATGCAGCATTATTTTGGATCTCATCGCTTAGCTGAGAAAACTCTTCAAGATGCTCTGAAACTGGATCCTTATGACCACCACACTTGGTAAAACTGAATTCTGGCGAATTATAATTAGTATGCAAAAGGTACACGCTAAAACGGGTGGTTGAATTTCAGGTACAACCTCGGAAAAGTATTAGAAGCATTGGGCGAGTGTTCCGAAGCTGGTGACTGCATGGCTACCGCATTGGAAATCGAAGCCATGAATCCCATTCTTCCCTATTCCGTCATTCCAATTTGTTTCGAATAAAACTTTAAATGTTCTACGTTCTACCCTAGCTAAACTCCTAAATTCGACTCGGATCTAAACGATATTATGATTCCGTGGATCCTGTATTCTAAACTGTAACTAATAACAAATAATAAAGACGCTGGACCGTAGTCGGTAATTGGTACTAAACGATAAACGACTGCAGTTGGCATCTTATTTATGTTTATTTTATGTAAATTGCCTGGCAAAATAGTAGTCCTGGGTTCTGGATAAAAACTTGTTATCTGTGTACCCATCAATCTTAAGGTCTGCAATCGCTAATCATAGTAGAGGAAATACCAAAAATAATTGTTAGGTTTGAGATCCTGAGGTATTACATGTTAATTTATTGTGAATTAAAACTATAAACAAGCCGAGTATACGGCTTAGATGAGTCGCTTCCCTGACGCAAGCATTAAATATTTATATAACAATAGGGCTTAGTTCGCGAGTCATTATGAACGACCGTCACACGAGATCTTCACAGCTCAGGTCTATTGTCAACACGCGTCACGGCTCAGTGCGGGACAAAGGGATTATATCATTATGATTTCACAGACTTGTTCATCTGCGAGATTCACTCCGGCAAATGCCAAGTTTAGTTTTGACGAGGAAAAACTAGCCCTATAAATAAAGGCTTCTTTGCATACCTGTCGGACAATTATCTCTAACTATAAACTCTTTTCCATGACCAGACGAAGGTCACCAGCTTATACGGAGCACGGAGCATTACTAGGACCCTCCTCGCGGCTTGAAGATGGGTGTTACTTCTAATGGCCTTGGCCATAGTAAAAAATGTACATATGAATTATTTACTATTAAATATATTTTAGCGTGCGTTGAAGACCGCGTGCTCGGATTTGTACGCTCATCTTCAGACTCAGACGCGTTTCGGACCTACGTCTAGCCTGACCTCACCTTTGGTTGTCGGGCGAAATCTTATTTAAACGTAAAAATTCGTAATTTGGGATAACCAAAATGCTGAAATTGGTAAATCCATAATTGTTTATTAAAAATTTGTATAGCTGGCCCTCGTTGACGTTTTTTTTTTTAATTTTTACAGGCCTTCCTGGCAGTTTTACTGGCCTTCGTTGTCATCGTACAATGCTTTCCTCAGAGCATTTTTACGGTCAACAGACAAATTGCTGATGCTCAGCGAGGACGGGGCTACAATAATTACGGCTACGGCGGCGGAAACTCGTACGGATATGGACGCGCACTCCCGGGAGATGTTGTCGGTGCTCGACCTTCTGTTGACCCATCTGCATATTACAGCGGAGCAAATCGTGCCAAAATTTCAAGAATGCTGGCCAATTACAACTTCTAGGAATACTGGAAGCTCGGAATTAATTACAAGCTATATAGTACTCATTTAGCCATATTTTATTATATTTTAATAAACTTTTGGGAATTTTAAATACAAGTACCGTGCATGTTATAATAAAATTTAAGTTTAGGTAATCCAAACACTACGTTACCTCTGCCCTCTGACTTGTCCGTTTGACTCTCTAACTTTCCAAGCTTGGTGAAGGTTGAGGCTGATCTGGAACTGGCTTGACTTCCATGAAACTATTATTCAAAACTTCTAGCCTCTTGATGGTTTTCTGAATCTCTTCTTCGACAGAACACTCGATATTCATAGAATCCTCATCAGCTTTTATACTACGGAGCGTAGCTAGTTTTTCTTCTAAGAACGGAATCTTCTGAGAGTCCAACTCTTGTTTGTACTCATCCATTCGTTTTTGTCTAATAGCATCGCAGTACATGTCAGTTAGTCTCGTAATGCTCTTCTTCCGTTCTACCCGCTCCTTTAGAAACCTGGATCAAATACGATTAGAGATTAAGCAATGAAAATTATCGATGAAATGATAATAGCTTTGGTGATCTTACTCAGGAAATGGCTGAAAAAGAATGCCCAGAACCTCAATAAGCCATTCAAATTTTCGATAGTCCTTCATGCGGAGTTGATTCAAATACTTTTTTCGCTTATCAATCAATTCCTTGAGCTGCGTCCGTCTCCAGGGTGTCTTACGGACTGTATAATCCACAGGCAAAAGAGCTTGTAGGTTGCGAATTTTTACTGTCATCCAAGCAACTAATAGAAAGATATCAGATATCAGATACAGTCCAAAATAGAAAACTATCTGAATATTTAAATGCGATTTTCTCTACAAATATTTACTTTTCGATTCCGGCGATCTTTTGTCATACTTGTGCCGCCGAACCGCTCCAGTAGTATCTTCCACGATGACAGCAATGCCATCACCGTAGGTTCCTATTCCTACAGTGAACATGTGCCGGTCTTCCGGTGGTAGTCTGCATTAATTCAGGTAAAAAATTAGCAAGTTTTACAAACTACTAACAATAAATGCTAAGCAAAAGCTCTCGAGAGTTACAAAAGCTCACTTGTCTATAAGTTTCGCGAAAGGTCGATATTCCAGCTTGAGCCAATTTGGATCGACCGGTGGTAATGGCTTGAGGTCACAAGACCGTTGGACATCCCAAAGCGGCAGCCTCTCCGGTTTATTCCACTTAACTATGTCATGAAACTCGTGTTGTACATGCACACGGGGAAGACCAAATTGGACTGATCTTAGCGTGCTGATTCTGCGAATTCCACCCATCAACACACCTCTCCGTAACACCTCCATTGTCGCCAATCTTCTCTTAGCAATAGGACGAGTCGGAGTTGGCTATAGTAAATCAAATTCTGGGCCTCGTCACCGGCAATGTAAGACGATTCGATGTCCGGAAATCAATAATGATCATTCGCCTGAAAAACAAAGACAAAAGCCATTAACATTAGAAGATTGAAATCCATTTTTTGGTATTAAAACTGAAATCGTACTCGAACGTAAATAAAACTATATAGAAACAACTGCAAATGGCATAGTTGGTTAGTATAGATAAGGAGTGCATTTTTTAGGTGTAAACTTCAACACGTACTTGCTCTGTGCTGCATTTGCATACTTTAATCATAGACGCAACAAGGCAAGATACTGAATTGTATGGAGTAACAGTTGACAGTAACAGCAGCCAATATACAATTGGCAAATAGGTTCGTTTTTAACAATTCAAAATTTGGAAACTAAGATTATGTGAATACATTGTAGATTTGTTAAAAGTTAAGCTGAATTTGAAGCTCTTGTCTTGAAGGTTTTCGTTATTCGTCTTCCGGTATAATTTAGTCGTCCATATAACGGCAGCGTACTACTGACTTTGTAGTTTCTAGATACCTAACCTTTGACCTTACCATGATTTCTGCTACTATGTACAAGTGACAAGCTCACAATCACAATTGTAAATTAAATCCGAAATTAAATCAAGTAAACACCTAATCGCACAGTGGAGTTTTTGATACGATGTCATTTCCCGCTTTTCTTTTTACACTTCGCACGAAATTTTACACGTTGTGTTTTGCGTTTGGCAAAAAAGCATAAAAATATGCCGATTTGGCATAAACAGCCGCTATGCATTTTAGAATTAAATTAGGCATTTATTATAAAACCCCCCGTGGAAATCTTTACTTCGCTCATTAATTACCATAATCTCTCTGACTCGTTCAGCAAGAAACCCGTATTCATTTATCAAAATACGGTCATAAGTCATAATGTGAAATGAGAAACACTGTCTGTCTAATACATAGATAACTATTTGTCCGCAATAATTCAAGAAAATGTCCGCTAAGATGACACCGATTTGCTCGATAGTTATCAATTATTCTATTGTTGTCAGGTTATATTTTAGCAAAACCTTTCAAGATTCAGTACAGTACTTTGCATATATGTCATACAATACTATGCTAATCCTATCTTAATTGTTCCAAAATATTTTTAAGCTTTAAATACGCCTTGCAAGCTGGGTTCGTTTTTACTATTGTTTCTAATAACTTTACGGAGCATTTTGTTTATTCTTTATATATTTTTTAATAAAGGAACAAAAACGCGGCTACAAGGCATTGTATTACAATTTACAATTCTAACATTATTGTACTATGAACAACAGAAATAAAATTGCTATTCTAAAATAAATTTACCTTTCATTTCAATTGCACTACCAGCAGCCACAAGCCTTTCCTACTGACGCTACAAGGCTTACCTATTTTTTTTAAAACAGAATTTTGACAATTATGGCAGCTATAATTTATCTAACTTTTTTAATTTTCTTCTGCAAGTTCCGCCTACTTCAGAGCAGCCTTGTCGTGACCCCTGACGGGTGTCCATATCCGGTAAGTAGAAAAGTTTGTTAAATTACTTAATTATAATTACCGATGTTTTATTCATGGTAAAATTAATTACTTATTTTATTATCAATTTTATTACTACAGTACGACTTGGGGAAATTTGATTACAAATACCAAAAAATTCAAATGTGTGATACCCTGGTACCGGACAAAATTAGTCGACTGAAGCCACAGACTAGTAAATTACCGTATACGATGACATTAGACCCGATTTCGGACTCCTTGGATGATTATTATGATGGTAAAGAATAAGAACCTCGTGTAAAACATAAAATGATTTGCTGATTAGTGCAAGTTTCGATTTATTTTTCAGTCACGATTCTGATAATCGAGGAGTTCGCAGAAGATTTATCCTATAATATTGCTGGAACAGCGGCAAGGAGCTATAAAGTTGAGGCCAGTGGAGTCCTCGGAGTTGGTGTCGGTCATTTTGACACGACGCCGGGTGCCATACAGGGTAGTGAGATCGTATGGAAGCCATATTGTTGTGGAACTTCCAAATTTCACGTATGAACCGCTTATCGGAAATATTCAACTTCATCTGAAAAATATGAATGCTTTTATCTAATGACTATTTTATAGGACATGGCGTACACCTTCATCAGTAACCCCAAAAAACGTGATATTCGAATGACTCTCCGATGGTATCCTCTTAATTTCAAGGAAGGCATCGTGGTATTCCAGTGAGTGGACAAGCACTTAGAACTTAGAATTGATTTTTACTGTTTCAGCGCTCAATAGTTCTGGGATCGTAATTTGTAATCTACGATTATGGCGTTTTTTCAGAGCCAGTGTATTTACCAGCGAAGATAAGTACTGGATAATCAAAAGCAAGCCCTACAAAATACCATATACATGGAAAGAAGCGCAAACGACGGCTGCACCAACAACAGAATCAGCGTCAGGTGGTGGGTCATCTGATTCATCAGATAGTCCTATCGGATTCGGATTCGGACTACCAGCATTTACCCCGGATCCATTAATGGCAGGACAAGCACCTCTATTCGGCCCAACAGCATTCCCAGGATTCTTTGGATTCGGAATACCCGCACCGGTTCTTGAAACCGGGAACACCACTGGATTCCTTGCGTCAAATGTGTCCGCTTCGGATGGAGGAAACACTATGGGATCTTTGCCAGCACTATTTCCCGAAGCTGCTGGCTCAAACACCACAGCTCTTGAATCTTCGAATACAACACAGTCCTCTCCGGTAGAATTACCTGAATCCACCTCGAATGCCTCCGCTCTAGAAGCAGCAAACATGACAGCCTCTTCTCCAGTAGTTTTACCTGAACATAATGCTTCAATTACGTCAATTCCGGAATTCATGAATGTCACAGACCCAGGAGCACTATCGTCAAACGCTTCTTCTTCGAATACATCTACTACTGATACTGATGCGATGAATACCACTGAATCAGCAGCAGTACCGTCAGATGTTGCTTCTTCGAATACATCAATTCCAGACTCGACAAATGCCACAGAATCAGCGGCTGCACCGTCAGATACTGCTTCTTCGAATACATCAATTCCAGACTCGACAAATGCCACAGAATCAGCGGCTGCACCGTCAGATACTGCTTCTTCGAATACATCAATTCCAGACTCGACAAATGCCACAGAATCAACGGCTGCACCGTCAGATACTGCTTCTTCGAATACGTCGATTCCAGGTTCGACGAATTCCACAGAATCAACGGCAATATCGCCAGACGCTGCTGCTTCTTCGAATACATCGATTTCAGATTCCACGAATACCCCAGAATCAGCGTCTGATGCTGCTTCTTCGAATACATCGATTCCAGATTCCACGAATGTCACAGAATCGGCGGCAGTATCGTCAGATGCTGCTTCTTCGAATGCCTCGATTTCAGATTCGACGAATGCCACAGAATCCGCGGCAGTATCGCCGGACGCTGCTTCTTCGAATGCATCGATTCCAGATTCCATGAATACCGCAGCATCAGCAGGAGTGGCAGTATCGTCAGATGCTGCTTCTTCCAATACATCGATTTCAGATTCCGCAAATGTCACTGAATCAGCGGCAGTATCGTCAGATGCTGCTTCTTCGAATACCTCGATCCCAGATTCGACGAATGCCATAGAATCCGCGGCAGCATCATCAGATGCTGCTTCTTCGAATATATCGATTCCAGATTCGACGAATGTCACAGAACCGGCGGCAGTGTCGTCAGATGCTGCTTCTTCGAATACCTCGATTGCAGATTCAGCGAATGCCACAGAATCCGCGGCAGTATCGTTAGATGCTGCTTCTTCGAATACATCGATTCCAGATTCGACGAATGTTGCAGAATCGGCGGCAGTATCGCCAGATGCAGCTTCTTCGAATACATCGATTCCGGATTCGACGAATGTCGCAGAATCGGCGGCAGTATCGTCAGATGCTGCTTCTTCGAATACCTCGATTCCAGATTCGACGAATGCCACAGAATCCGCGGCAGTATCGCCGGACGCTGCTTCTCCGAATGCATCGATTCCAGAATCCACGAATACTGCAGGATCAGCGGGAGTGGCAGTATCGTCAGATGCTGCTTCTTCCAATACATCGATTTCGAATTCCGCAAATGTCACTGAATCAGCGGCAGTATCGTCAGATGCTGCTTCTTCGAATACCTCGATCCCAGATTCGACGAATGTCATAGAATCCGCGGCAGTATCATCAGATGCTGCTTCTTTGAATACATCGATTCCAAATTCGACGAAAGTCACAGAACCGGCGGCAGTGTCATCAGATGCTGCTTCTTCGAATACCTCGATTCCAGATTCCACGAATGCCACAGAATCCGCGGCAGTATCGCCAGATGCTGCTTCTTCGAATACCTCGATTACAGATTCGACGAATGCCACAGAATCCGCGGCAGTATCGTCCGATGCTGCTTCTTCGAATACATCGATTTCAGATTCTACGAATGCCACAGAATCTGCTACAGTGTCATCGGACGCTGCTTCTTCGAATAAATCAACTTCAGATTCTGCGAGTACAACTGAATCACCTCCAACAGCATTGCCTGCATCAGCTACTCCAAATATGTCCGTTGAAAATCCACCAAATACGGCAGAATCAGCAGTATTACCAGCATCTCTGGCATCAAATTCATCAGTAAACGTCTCAGGAAATACTACTGAATCTTCATTTCAAACAGTAGCACCAAACTCTATTCAAAACGGAATGATTCCAGAATCAGAGAATGCTGTGGATACCGAATCTCAGAACCTTTCAGCGTTACCAGCAGCCACTGTTGAAAATGCAACCGTTACCGACTCAGACTCAGCTAATACTACAGTACTTTCCCGGGCCATGTTGTTGTCATCTGTTGTGAATGAACTTGTTCCAGGATCCGCGAATTCGTCAGTATCTACGCCGAACTCATCCGATCCAAAATCTGCAAGTACTTCAGAATCTCCTTCAAATCCCAAAGGATTAACTGCGGATGGCTCATCAATCGCAACCACACCCCACACATCCAGCTCAAGTAAATATACCAACGCTGAACCACACGGTCCAGCAAAACTACTACTGCTGAGCAGTACGTCTGCCCCGACAAACAATATCTACAGTACCACTGCCATTTCTGACCAAAGAAGTAGTACGATACTAATACCATCAACGACGCTTCCACACAATCCCGATTACTACTAGAATTCGAACGAACGAATGGTGCGATGGCACGAAAAATTAAGTTTATAATAGTTAACGGTCGACACGGTCAAAAATACTTGAATTAAATATATTTTTATTGTACCGACAACTCAATGTTCCGTGTCCAAATCTTGGATTGATGATACAATACGTAATCCAAATACAACCTATACCAAGGTGCAATTACAAGCACAGAGTACGGTAACAGAAAACAGAACGTTTCATTCAGAACGCTTGCTGAATTATCATAATTTGGAACTGGAAATGATAAATTAAAATTAGAGGCTGTGTATTTAAAACTTCCGACAACTTGCGTGCAAGTAACAATAATAAAGGTGTGAATTTGAAAGTAGCGAAAATGGGACATGGAACGACAAGAATGAAAGACCCTACAGTACTGTAGTAGGGCTATTTGCGTTAGACTTTACAGCTTGTACATCATCATACTTATCACATGAAGAAACGATTGCGATTTGCTATTATCGATAGGTGACTATACTACCTCGACATTACTCCGAATAGCTTCTTTCAGCTTGAGGCGGTAGTTGCACAGTCGGAGTTGTTGATAGAGCATCTTCTTCCTCTCCGAAGCAAATTGACGTGTACTCCAGCCGTCCAGATGATGAAAGAGCCGGTGAAGTAGCCCGAGCAAGATTTTCAGAGTCATCCGAAACTCCTTGTGTAACAAACATAGGAAGTCCTTCATTCTGAATTACTTGATTTAACAGGCTTTCAATCACAGGAGAGCCGGAAATAGAAGCTGTTTCAGGTGGGGCTACGTCGACCGTCGTAGGCTCAGCTTCAGCTGGGGCAAAGATTACCGGCACGAAATCGGATGGAGGATTTGCGTTTATAAGAGACAAGTTTGAAGGGCGTTCTTCTGGTTCGTATGGCTGGGGCTGTGTGGTTGCTTGAGAAGGCGCTGGCTGTGGCTGTGGTTGAGCGATGATTTGATCCACTATAAAGTACAGCAGTATTTAAGCAATGGTACGGATCAGTTAGCCCATTATTTATTTCTAACTATAACCCAGCTTACCTGGTGGAACAGATCGAATCAACTCGGCTCGTAAAGTGGGTAAAAACGAATCGATCTTCTCCCAAGTCATTGCCCACAGTTTAGTATATCCTTCAGGTGTATGAAAAATTCCAGCCGTCTCCATAACTAGTAGCAAATTCTTCAAGCTCTCTGGAATTGCTTCGATGAGCAACTCACTGCGATCCGTATGATGCATGTACTTCTCCAGGAATTCCAGAATGTGAAGCCAGAGTGTCGTGAAACCTTCAAGTTGTAGCAGTGGTGTTAGGTGTTGTAGAAATACTTTACAGAGCAGAGTTGCGGCTCTCATTCGAGTTTCTTCCATTCCAATTGCATCGGCTGGATTCAAGGGTTCCAATAATTTTGATAGTAGTGGAAATAAAACCTGTGATTCCGAGCATAATTGTTAGATGTTCTGAATTGAAATTATGTTCAAGTATAAGCCGAAAGTCGAGATAATGTCAAATCCTTCATACCTCATGGAAACATGACTGCCATTCTAGAGGAGACAATTGCTGTAAATCGTGGACTAACAGTGCACGCTGAAGATAGGTTAGCGCAACTGTTCTGACTTGTTTCCTTGAATCCGAGCACAGGATCACGATTGCTTGAAGCAATGGTTTCCAACCAAGTGACCATAATGAAGCCTCCTCTCCGCCAGTTACCGAAATTTCCTTTTGCCACCACTGGAATATTTGTGCAGCTCTTGTGTGTAGAGTATGAAGCAGATCCAGAAGCTAATATAGTTATTAAAAAGGACATTTAAACACCTTCAATTTCAAATATATATCTTCCTACAATCTAAAAGTAGCAGGCAATCACCTGAATCGAAACATGTTGAGTGGCAGCCATTTGATCCTCATTATCACTTTCATCTGCATCATAAGCCGCGTTGGACACCGAATGCGGGTATGACTTTGATTTAGACATGTTGTGATCACTATTATTTTTCTTACTTCGCTTCTTTTTCCCACCCTGCTGCTGATGAGAATGGCTTGGTCTAGCTTTTAGGGTGGATGCTTCAACGAAAGATCTTATCGCACCAACACAGAGTGTGAAGTTATCTGGAGTGATGTGGGCTGCATCGCGGACCAGGAACGACAAGGTTTCGCAACTCTTGACCAAAGACTTGGGGTCAGGATAGAATAGTTGACGCTCCGGAATCGGTGCTGGGAGAGGCGAACTTGTCTGCAGCGGCTGATGAATACTACGACGGGGTGACGGGGGCAGTTGTCCCTGAGCAGCTAACTGCTGATCTTCTTGTGTTAGCTGTACAAAACAGATGAAACAAAATGCCAATTATGGTTTTCATTAACAAGAAGCCTTGAAGCTTACCAGAATCCAGCTCTGTGTGGGTGACAAATTGCCTAATCTCGAATTCGAGTCGTTTGATTTGATTTCTAGTTCAGAGTCCGATGTGTAGCCTCGATCAGAGCCACTGGAATAGCCAATTGGTCCCGAATTGACAAATTGCGGAATTGGATCTTGCGAAAGTGAATGATGGAGTGTTGTCGGGAAGGTCACCGATGCTCGATTTCCGTTCGAAAGAGGCAGCGTATTCATGCCTAAGGAATTCGACCTATCCAGGCCGGGGTACGAGGTAGAAGCCGATGGATTTACAGCATTCATAGTTTGCAAAAGCGTTGGTGGGACTTTCCCAGCCCCCACATATTCTAGCACCGTGAAAATTATGCTCCATTCCTCAGTTGTGTGAATATTCGCCGCAGTTGTTTTCAGGATTTCGTGCAGTCCGAAGCTGAGTTGTTGGCTCAACTGAATTACGGATGCAGGACGCAAATATAGCAAGATTTTCAGTGATTGTAAAACCTGTGAAAATCATCGTCTAGTTAAGTTAACAAAACTACATTGAATTACCAAACATTACAAATTAGACTTACAATGGAACACAGATCCTCTTTCCTCATCAACCTCAGCGCAACTCTCAAAAGACCCACAGTAGCCCTTTCCAGAACATAAGGCATATCGTTCGTTGCCGTTGCCAGAATCATTGAGAACAGGTGGTCTTTGACTACATCCCAGAAGGCCAATGCTCGGTCTCTGTTTTGAATCGAAATTTTGAGCAATACTTCCAATACAAAAACGGTCTGATCTTCGTCATAGTCCTTTCGTTTTGACTCGGGAACGGGTGATGCAGATATCAACGCCTGAGGAAATTAGAAGTCAAGTATAAGATACATCTCTTGTTCCGAATATTAGCTTTTAGAGAAAGTGAAGCTTGATTAACTTACTTTGACAAGCTCCAATAGCGAATCCATTTGTAAAAACTTGGATTCAGACATCAGCAACTCCGGTCTGCATTCAATAATTAAGACCTGTGACTTTTTCTTATTCTCTTCTTCTTCAGCTATGGACGATTTGCTTCCAGGAGAAGAATCTATTATGCAATGCAATCAATTATTATAAAGTTCATGGAGATCGATTAAGCAACAATTAGATTTAAAAGCATAATTACTAATTATGTACCTCCGCTCAAAGCGATATACGAATACAATGATGAGAAAAGTCCCGTTTCTTGTCTTGGAACAGAAATCTGACTGCGACGGATTAGTGAGACCCGTCCAGAAGGCTCCGTAAAATCCTCAGCTTCTGTTAGGATCTTGGGAAGAACTTGAAGTTTGAACAAGGAAATGAGACAATCGACAAAATTCTTCCAGCCTTCACGGAGAATATCACCATGCCTGTGGACCAGCTGAAAAACTTGGCGACAAGATGCTTGAGCCTTTGAATTTGAGCTGATGTCTGGATTCCCAGAAATGAGGGTGGTGAACTTGCAGAGGGAAATCACGAGATTGTCAAAGACATCGGACATCCCATAGTGGGCCGAAATCGTAGCACACTTCCGAAATCCAGTTAGCGATTTGGTAATTATGTGTGGATCACTGGTTTTGTCAAAGATGAATGACAAGGCGGCGACAATAGGGCCCCACGACAGGGAGAACAGGTCGTGGTCAAACACTCCTTCATCGTTAGCAGGAGTTTGGAACTTCGAAGAGGGACTGTTTCCACGCCGGAGTAACACTTTCCATAAATAATTTTCTTTTACCAATCCAGCTTGTTCTGAGGGCATTATGATTTCTTCAGATCTGAAATTTTAAAAAAATCAGCAAAACGAAAAGGATAACTGAATAGTAAACTACTATTTTTGCAGGAACTAACTTGATTGCATTATAGATCTCTTTCAGCATTTCCGGATCAAAGTCTTCCTTATTATTACAGCCCCTCAAATTGTTCTTCAGTGCTTCAAGAGTCATCTGGTTGCCTCCTTTTTTCACGTTGCTATTGTGCTGATCCACATTTAACATAATGACTTGGTAGGCTAGAATGTAAGCAGCATCCACATTCCCGAATGGATTCCCGTTGACAGCACTCCAGTGGGCTGCGAATTCTTCCAGAATAAGGGCAATTGGTCCTGCCTCGCCCGGAAGTCGGAAAGATTCCAGAAATATTCTAAGAGCTTCGTCGATTCGGAGTTTGTGAAAGTCAAAAGAACAAACAAAGGCATGGAGGATATCTGAATGTTTTCGATTTGAAATGTAATCCCCAATGACTCGCTTGTCAAGCAGAGGATTTTCACGCAGAAATGATGCCACTTCAACAGGATCGAGTGGCGTGCCCAGAATTCCGTGGGTTTGAAGAAATTCAATTCCTTTTGAAGCTTTGGTATTGTAGTGTTCGGATCCGGTATGGTAAATCTGCAAAGTAGTAAATTCAAAAATCAATTCAAGCTCGATCATGAAGTACAAGTACAGGTAAAAAAGTTATAAACCTTTTTCTTGTGTCGAATGGCCATCAGTTGCTCGTGCGTCGGGAGCAGAGTTTCTTCAACTCCGATCATGTTATTGTTCGTAGCATATCCCTTTCCGGGCAATGATAATGGACTGGAAACGCTTCCTCCACTTTCTTCAGAAGGAAGCGTAGCTCTGCTGAAGAAACGATCATTGGACGGAAGTGCCTGGTCTTCGTGATAGAATACTGACGAGTTGGAATCATCGGAGGAACCCGAGGTGTTTGGGTTAGAAGCCATCCGGATAGTGCAGTGACCTTCAATCCCATCCAAGATGGAGATTAGTCCATCCAAGCAGAGCAAATGAGTTGAATTAATTCCAGTTTGAAGTGGAAACGTGTTTTTGGAAAGAAGCTTGGTCGTATCCTCGAACAAGTTGGAGCCGAACAGGTCACAGTCATAATTTAGATAAAGTTCCGTGACGAAGCAAGGGAGTTTCCAGAGTTGAATCAAGAAATCTGCGAAAACGGGGAAAATATTATTTAAAACGTTTCAAATAGAGAGTTTTTGTAAATTACGTTCAGTGACTCACCTAATGCAATCTCCCGCTGTTCGTAATTCCATTTCCCTTGAACCTGTTGACCGCTTCCAGTCCCAGTAATTCCTCCGCTCTCATTGATCAAGTCTCCCATTTTCGTCAAGAACACTTCGAGCTGGTATTTTAGCGAATGTCGCAAATTCTCGAAGATAATGAACAGAATTCGAAGCACGCTGAGCAAGACAGAACTGCTGGCCATTGTCCCCGAGGATGAAGGTGGAAAGTAGCTTAGTAGAGCAATCAGATTCTTGCATAGTTCGTTTCGGACTTGTGACATCACTGGAGAATGTTTCGGCAGTGCATCAACCCCTGTCTCGACAGAGACGAGCAGTAATTTCAACCCCAGATGAATCATGACTTCGGTGTTTTGCTTATCATGCGGATTGATAAGCGAGATTAAAAACCGAAATAGTTCTCGAACGCACGGAATTCCGTAAGGAACTGTGATTTTGGCGCGGTTTGTGGTTGGTGCAACTGTAGGCTTCGTCCATTCTTCTTCTACAGGAACGTATCCCTTTTGAAGACCTTCTCCGGCCATTGTGAACTTTACCTGGGCAAAAAACGACGACCTTCTATTAGGTTTACAAATTCCAAATATTTTTTGCAGAGCAAAGCTTTTCAAACGCTTACCCCACTCGAGTTCTTGAACTCTCCATCTTCCGGACGTACAACTACAGGTTTCTCAGGGGTTGACTCTTCAACCTGTATTGTCGGAATTGCTGTTTCCTTTGATACGTCACTAGAAGCACCGTCCAGATCTCCTGGCTCAGGAATTACCTCTACGCCGGTAATACTTTCCACGGACTTCTCGGTGTTTTCAACACCAACTTCCGACTCCGGTGGTGGAATAAGCTCTGCATCATTGGAATCCTCGTCCAGGACATCTTGTTTCGGTGGAGTTGGTGGTTCAAAAACAATATGCGGTGTTGGCGTTTGTACAGTCTGCATGGATCTCGAGCTAGGTTTTTTCATCGATTCTATGGTAGGGAATGAATGAAGTCGGGAGAATAGGAGCTGAATCATGTCGGTTAGTGCTGTTTCAGCAGATTTTCGAAGTAACTCATTAGCTCTGTCAATGAAGCACATCCGAAAACATGCCTGCATTAGCTCACAGACGCTTTCATTGGATAGTAACGGGCCCAACGGACTCAGGAACAGTCGATGCAAAACCTAAGAAACCAATAATTAAGTGTCATGTCAGGAATTTTTGGCTTAATAATAGATGTTAAGACTTCGCTGGCAATTACGTTCAAGATCTTCATAAGAACCAGTTCATCAGACGCGGAATCCGTGGACACGAAGTGAGCATGAATCACGGCATCTGTAATAGCCTCCACAGCACCACCGGAGCCATTGGACTCGCTAATAATTTCATAGGCTATAAATTTTTCTATGGATGAAAGGGCAAGCGCTGTAACAGGCCCTGAAGTCTCTTCCGATCTAATTACATCCAGGAAAGGAACTAGGAAGTAGTTGGCATCCGCCGTAATCTTCACTCCAGTAGATCTCGCTCCACTATCCAGTGTCTCTTTCAAAGCCTGAAGCTTCCGGAGAATGATATCAGATTTTGACTCCTGAAATTGAAATTCGTTGAGTTTCAGCATGATCATATCATTAGCGATTATAGTTGATAGTCATAAAATTATACACATAGATAATTTCAAACCTGCTGATGTGAGGCCCAACGGGTATTCCGCCTAAGACTCGCTATGATAACACAGATTTCACCTCGGATAACCACAAGGGCAGATCGTTGGCTCTTGGACGATGACATTCTGCTTCGGCAGCGGAAAAGTTGCCGGTGCGTGTATCTGCCAAATGCACTAGTTCGTTAGCAGGAATTTTAATCCTCTAATAATTTAAAACAGTTTCTCGTCAGTCTGCTGCTACAGCTAACTACCTAAAATGTAGGTTTTAGACCAGCACGTTACTCCAAGTGGTTAACGCAGAGGGAGGAGGCTGCAGATGTGGGTGTATAAATAATTAGGCATCAACACGTCCACAGCAGCTGGATGCTGAAAACCGAAAGAAAGACCATTCTAAAATTACTGTTATATTAGACCTCAAAAATTGAAATAGGCAGCGGATAGCCATTAATACATAATATTAGAGATATCATATAATTTACGATAATAGATAAAAACCATGGTTGGATTGGAGATCCTGGGCCATCGGTGAAAATCACAAGTTTTTAGTAACCACCTCCATGCTAAACAGTGTACAGGTGGTTACTATAAAGTGGTTACTAAACACTTGTACTTTTCAAGGAAAATCACAAGTTCTTTTAGTAACCACCTCCATGCTAAGCAATGTAGAAGTGGTTACTATAAAGTGGTTA
>VNWX01000047.1:0-38054 GCA_009869905.1 Ceratophysella communis
CTCTCTTACGAGAATAACTTTTTATCCAGCCTACCTATTTCACTCCCGCCTACTTGTTTAGAGTCCAAATGAAATCCTGACCAGATTATACAATTTCATGCTTTCTCTCCGCTTAGGAGGACAATGGGCTATAGGCGAGGGCTTCCAAACAGGGCACACAAATTGAAAATATGACTCGAGCTTCGGCACACTACGAGTATCTTTTAAATCCTACTTTGCATTTAGCATACGAGTTTAGCTCCGACTCGGTTACTACAGTTTATGTTCGTTGTAGTTTCCAGAACGAACTTTCTCTCTCCGCTCTACGTGAGACTTACCGTGATGGCTGTATCGAGGTCTTCCAAGTCCTTGGAGAGGTCTCCATGAAACGCATGAATGGGTGCACAGGTTATATCCGTTTCGGAGCAGGTACGTATTGCGAGCTGGATGTATCTCACGGCGTCATTAGTTCGGTTCAAGTGACTGTAGAGAATGGAGAGCTGGTGAAGAACTTCTCGCTGGCTGGAGTTGGTCTGCGCCATCACGGACAGAAGGAGACTCTCCGCCTCAGCATATTTCCGCAAATTCTGTTTTGCTTGAGCCTGAGAAGTGGAATCCAGACACATTAGATTGGAATAAGGCCGTTATTTCACTCGCTCCGCCTTGTACTCTGTTTCTGGGGCGGGGTCTAATTGTCAGAACGGAGTCCGGTTTCCGATACTGGAGCTCTACGTGAGGGATCCCCAAAGACTTTATATTCTTGGGAAATTGGAGAGTGGTATTGCTTTCTGGAGGCGAGGACGGAGTGTCCGTAGTTCTGTGAAAGAGGCAAAGGGAGTTTTTGTAAGAGAAGAGCCTGAGGGTCTTCTGCTCCAAAAGGAGAAAGCGGGAGAAAGGGAGGAGAAGGTGAAGGAGATGATCAGGCAGAGAAATCCGGGAGTAATGAGAGGAAGCGGCGGAAGAGATTCCGTGGAATCGTCTAGGGCCTTTCTTTTAGTGCGGGGAATCATTAGGGCGAGCCGATGCGATGATGGGATGCCGAAGAGAGATTTGGAAGGAGAGATTTAAATCGGAACTGACAAATGCCCCCCAGAAACCCCTCATCAGTTCATGCCCACTCACCAAGTGCACTTTCACGATCGCATCATTCGGTCGGAGCTGCAGAGCTTCGATAAAAAGCGTTTCCGCCTTAATGGCACGTCCCGTATTAAGATATAAAACTCCTAATCCATCCTTGGTCTGTGGATCGTCATCTTGGAGAAGAGCTCTGCAAAGGAAGGGCATTTCATCATTCCGCTCCCTCTCATGTCATTAGATTCACATCAACATGTTACAGGGTCCTAATGGGGTCAATTCAGGCTCGGATCGCGGCCGCCCTTCTCTCCAAATTCTATGAGCTGAGGGTTGACTTGGCGCCCTAGTCGGCATTCAAAGTCCTGTCTCCAGACCAGTCTCAGGAACCTGCCTATATTAACTATGTTTTTCGAAACTGTTCCACACACTTCACTTAATATGTGGTAAAATGATCTATGCGCCGAGAGAAGTGATGCATTCTTATCTCCAAAACTTACAACTTTTCTTGCCAAGAACTGAAGATTGGGGGCATGGGCATGGGTGACTCCGGTACATGGCGTCAACAAACCTTTGATATAGCGATTCCGCGTTGTCGTTAAGCTTCAACTTTTTCATCAGTCTAGCCGTGTTGAGAAGAGCCACTGTGTGATTTGCATCTCTAAGTAGTGCTTCTTGGTAGAAGTGCAGTGCCTCTTCGAGTCGACCTGAGTGTAATACAAAAATCCCAAGGAATAATGCTGCTTTCTTTCTTCTTTCTCAAGCAGACAAAAGAAAGAATCGTATCCACGCGTTAGTCAAGCATATCCTAGCTACAGCAAAACGGAATAAAGTCAGGCAAACAGTAGATATTCACTAAATATGAACCGAAACATGACTTCATGAGCTTCAAACTTCATAGTTTCATCAGGAATTCAAGATGGAGATCTTCGAATTTCTAACATAATTTTTTTCGAGCGTAGGCGCGGGGTTCGCCGGTGAGTGTTTACCAAGTTTACTGTCACTAAATGCTCATGGTAATTAGTATTTCCTGAACTTTGGGCGTAATTTTTTAGATTGATAAACGAAAACAATATTATGAAAGGCGCTGTACTCATATCAAGCTAGTTCATTTTGCAGTAGCTACTAATAGGACCGGTATCACGTCGCTGTAGCTACTATCACGTGCTCAACTTGGTTCACGCTTGTCAAGCTCCATTCACGCACCAGTCTGCTTCGTTGATATTTCTTTAATCTATATAACTTTCTTCCTATTCAAGTTGAAGACAGCGTGGGTAGTAGACTCCCGAAACTAATCATACTTTTCCTTTCATTTCTGTAATTGGAGACTCTCTCGATTTCGAATTCAAAACAGGCTTTAAAGAACTCACCAATTTTCTGAAAGAAAGCGGCGTAGTTGTTGAGGTGATCAGCATTATTGGGCTCCAGTCGGAGGATTTTCAAGTGAATTTCTTTGGCTTTAGAGTGCTGTCCCAAGTCTGCGTGCATTGCTGCTAGGTTGGTCAGAGCATCGGCGTTGTTGGCTTCTAGCTCCAGAGATCGCTCCATGAGCCGAACAGCGAAGTGAGTCTGGCCCTGTTGACTACAGAAAAATGATAGAATACTCTGGTCAGGTTCGGCTAATGAAGGAAGGAAAGGATTTATAGACTAGCTCTGGCACTACGATTGTGAGCAGAAACCCGCTGTTTTCCTTTAGCTTCACGGCGGAATGACTGATGAAACACTTAGATGGGAGTAATGTTGTTAGTCAAGCATCGGTTTTATTTCATGATGAGGCGAGGCTGGTGTGCTTTCCCAGCCCTCCCCATTCTTCCCGTCTCGCTCCCTGCTGCGGTCCAGCCAGAGAGCATATGTTTGTGGGTGAAAGCAGAGCTCTCCCGCCCCTGCCCACTTGACCATGTCCAGGCCCATGAATGGTCCTTTTCATATTTGGAGTCCGTCAAAATAGAGCCCATGCATCACAGTCAGTGCACGAAGCCCACATCCTTCTTCGCAACAAGACGTTCAGGGGAAATTGATGGTCGTAAGTTACACAGGCTGGTTACTTTCACTCAAGCTGTCTCCAGTGCAAGGAACGGAGATGGACACATGTCTCCCCGCTCCTTGTCGCATGCCCCACTTCCTACCGCTCGTCTCCTTTATTACGGATCTTCCCAGCCTTCCACCATGAAGAGAACAGCATGGGAAAGACAGTGAAACTAGCGCAGTTCTATTTGCTCTTTCCATCTACATTTTTAGGATTTTTTGGTGAAAGGAAATGTTTATTTCCGCCCTCACTTCATTTTTATCGTTGGGCTGATTTCTCTATGGCATTGTCTGATTGGTTTGTTTGTATTCCAGAAAGGATCCTAGATATCTCTTTCCTTGGCTTATTGCACGCGTGGGCAGAGAGATGAGCGATAATGGAAAGACTGTAGATCTCCTATCTAAGCTGAGAGGTTTATGAGGAATGCACTGATCTGTTGAGCAATAGCTCCGACATGCCTCGATAGAAAAGTAGGAGAAGTCCCGCTTCAGGGCTCACAAGAAATTGATACGTTTTCTCCGAGTACCACTCCAGCCGGATATTCTTCTAAGACCGCAAAACTAATAAACCCAAAGCACACTCCGAGAAGTAGCGAAGATTCCGTTGAAACTAATCGGATTTGAATAGTACATTCGGGCTATTTATTCATACCGAGCTTCGTCTAAGCTCCATAACCCACACTTCAGCAGGAGATCTGACATGGGCGAAGCTCCTGTAGAAATGCATTTTGCTGGGTAGGAGCCGGAGCAGAATGCAATTTATTGGAACAAGTTTATTATTATTAGAGGATTTAGTTAAGGGGACTACGGGCTGGTTTTAATAAAGTAGGCTTATCTTAAGGGACCTTCTAAACAGAATTAAATTGCGTCTTATCCTTGCTCAGACGCTGCGGAGCTGAGGTGACTTCCCTACTTTCACTCATGATAGTGAGAGTGGGGCTTAAGTGGAACCTCCAATCCTGGCAGACATTGAATAAAAAACTCTGCTCGCTCATTCACGTCAATGTCTTTGTCCTCAATGAAGAGGGATAAAAGTTTTCAGTACTCAATAGCTTCCTTAAACACTCACTGAGCTGAGTCGGAAAGAATCCTAGAAGCTCTTTGAGTTGTACCAACCAGGGCCCTGGATGTCTCTACGCATTGGCTTCTGGTAAAGGTGACGGACGGCTAAGCTGCGTGTGGATCGGATTGAGAATATGAAGCGCAGAGATGGTGAAACTAATCGGAGGACTGGCGGAGAGAGTGGGAGAGCTTAAAGTGAATTATTAGAAGAGAAAAGTGCAAGTCTGGCAGAATTCGTGTTTGGAGGCCATTTGAGTTGGAGAAAGCAGCAGAGGGGGAAGAGCGGGGAAAGAGTCATGATGAAGTGAGATGGTGATGGTCGTCCATAGTGAAGTAATAGAGTCTCAGCGGGTCTGGCTTGGAGGTGCCGATGATTACATCTCTCTGTTTTTTTTCTGCTGATGAGCTATAATTCTTTCAGGCAAACTCTCTCCTTGGACCCCGCCATTCAGTCGCTCTGGCTTGCTTGTTGGTGGGAGCAACGTGTACTCAGGCCAGGAGTCTCATTTCTCAGTTTTAAAGTGAGGCCGAGGGAGTCCCATCCCCTTTGTTCCGATTTGAAACTCTTCCAGCCAGCATTCGGAATTTCGGAAATCATTCTGCCTTATTTACGCCCTCTCTCCGGCCCGCTCCTACCTGCTCTTGCCGTCTTTAATCGACCAGCACTTCCTGCTCCCCAAACTTCCCAATCTCTGAAATATGTATGTTTCTTCCGTGAGGCAAGACCAAGACTTGAGGACTAACTCAATTATTCATGACTCTAGACGGAGTTCCAGCGTCCTCTTCTCCCCGACGTGCGGTGTCTAAAACTCAGCCGCGTTTCTCTAATTTACTGCTCGTCCGTTCAATCAGGTCATTTGACTCCGTCTGTCCGTCGCTCCGCAGCCACCTGAACTGAATCAGCTCTGCCTGTGCAATGACGAGAAGGTATTAGGCCTAATAGGTTGAGCAAGGAAAGGCCATTAAGTGAAGCGGAGTCCGCTCAGGGGTTATTAGTCCGACTTAAAATGTCTTCTATTCTGCATGTCAGAGGAGTCATGGGGGAGGATTAAGATATCTGGGTGACAGGACGAGATAAAATAAATGACTCGTTGTAAACCACTTTCGAGCTTGTGGAGAACGCACAACGCACGTTGCTCTCATATCAGAGCTCTGCTCCTTCTCCGCTCATTCCTACTTGACTTTCTCCCTACTGACTTTCTACCAACAACTCGAGTCAGGGTTTGTGATATGGGTTCAGTACTAGGCCCTACTAATTGGAACAGAGCGTCGTATTGGGGGTACTTACTGCTTCAGGTTGGCGAGGTTGAAGAAAGCATGGGCATGAATGGGATTGATCCGAAGAGCCTGTTGGAAATGAGCTTCTGCTTCCGTCGAATCGTTCAGCAGTGTTCCTAAGTTGTTGTTAGCACTTGCATGATGAGGCCATAACCTGTAGTCACACACAAAAAAAAAACATTGTTAGCGCTTGGCTTCAAGCGTGGAGACTAGAATTTGTGGCTCAACCAGGAAAACGCGTTATCGTTAGTCTGGAGCTGAGCTCTTCGATCAACAGGCGACTGGGGTGCAGTAAATAAAAACGAGGTCTGCTTGTCTGCACCACTGGAGTCTGGAAGGGTTCTGAGATCAATCTCCACTCAGCAGCTGACAATAATGAGACTGCGATAGAAATATTCCAGAGCGTAGTAGGGTGAGTACTGGGATGCTGCTGAGGTCGGTGAAGCGGAGATGAGGGAGGTCGAGCTGGGGCAAGCAAGAGGCGCACAGGTGAAAGTTAGTTTGTGGATTATGTGGCTCCAATTTACTTTTATTATAGGAAGAAGGCTGGTCGTGAAGATAGTTTCTCCATAATAAGTACCCATATAGGCTCTTGTTTAAATCCTTTTTAGTTGGCTCTGTTTACGAGGCCGGGTCTCGCTCCGCCTGGGCGGCGGCTGCTATTTAGAAATGGGATTATGAGCGGACATGGAGCCTCTGGTGGCCTACCTTGGGTAACGAGAAGGACGTTTCGGGCAGGAGCGACGGCCGGGAATGGGAAAGAGCGAGGGTAATAAAATTTAAGAGGAGAATTATTTAGTAGTTTTGTAACTCGACAGGAATGGGATGTCATATTACTGCCCATACTGGGCTCCTTAAGAGAGAAATATGACAGGCCTCTCATGCATACTACTGATGAGATTGGAGTTTAGATCTCAGCCCACATGACTCCGCTCGAATCCCGACTAAAACAAATCATTCCGGCTCGGACTTCTATCCGGGGCCGAAACAATTATGAGAGCCTCTGTCTGAGCACGGAGATGGATCTGCGGGATGAGGCTGGAATGCTCAAGAGCCAAGCAGGCGGAACCTGAGACCTGGGACGGAGGCATGCAAAGCAGGCAGGGCTCAGGACGCTCTCCAGAAACTTTTTGTGTAACTAAAGAAGATGAAAAGAATTGTTGAAAGAAGAAGAAAGTGAACTGGTAGTGGTTGTGTTTCACTCTGAACTAATGCACGTCTACATAATCCTTATTCCAGAAAATCCCTCGAGCAAATATGTCTCCTTAATGCAGGAGAGGCATTGAGGCGTATAAAGCGCTAGATATGCTGTAATGAACTCTCTCTTTCGCCAGAGAAGAAATTGCAATTCAAATTTGTATAATAAATTCAATCAGGCCGGGAAGAAAGAGAGGGAGATGGCAGATATAATGTATCAGCGACACGTCTTTCCAATTCCATTCTTCGATCTTCAACTTTCTCCATCTCTCTCATCCATCCTCCGTCTCACATGTCGCCCCGGCCTCCCTTCGCTACAACGTTCCTCCTATGCTCCACGCTCAGCACGGAGTTCATGAAGTGCTGGCATTTGATTCTGTCTTATTGAGCTCTTCCATGTTAGAACATTATGGTTTGTTCGGAAAAGAAGTTAAAGTTATGCTCCTGGCAGACGGCGTCCCAGGTTGTTTGGAGTTCGGAGACAGCTATAAAGCTAGAGCTCCTGGCACGGCAGCAGAGTCCGAGGGGCTGAGTGAGGGCTGTCTTGTTGACACGGAGCCTGGCTGAGTGTCGTCGCGAGAGACAGAGGAGATGATGAGGACGGGAGAGAGTCGAGGGAATTGTCTAAATGGACAGGAGGACAGGAGGGGATGAGAATGAGAGCCGGCTGGGCGGACGGGTTGAGGCAACAACGAAATTGGCAGAATCGACTTCTGCTCGAGGACTTGTAGCAAACCCAGTTCGGAATTCAAACCGCTTTTTTTATATCCCTCCCTCACAAGAAAAGTCCACACAAAACTAATTTAATTCCCGCCCCTTCCTCGTGGACACCAACTTCTTTTCTCCTATCCGGAAAAGGGTCGCTCAAGTACTCTCCAACCCGCCGCCCTGTCAGCCTCCCAGCTCTGTCTTTTAACTCAGTCAATACAAGCCAGCGGGCAGAACTTTTTATGGCTACACGTCACACGGACTCCTTAAATAACCGTCCGTCGATCAATACCGATTTCTTTGACACCGCTACTATCTCAGGATCTGTCGTGAAGTAAATCAATGCTCCAAGTCAAGACAGCCTGAAGGTCAAAGCCAGGGAACGGTTAGATTGAGCTACCGACTAGACTGCACTAGTCGATAGGGTCGGCATAATAATAGAAATTTTTTCGAATGCAGAAGCACCTGTGTAAAAGCACGTCGGATTTTAATTCCTTGAACTGTCGTCTCGTGCGACTATTTACGCATTTATTTGAATTATTCAAAGGCACGTGTTGTGTAGTTCGGTGCAGGGAAGCGCTGGGTTGTGGGACGTCATCTTGAGACTGAGTTGTGGAGCGGGGAATTGCGGGTAATGAGACAGGAGTGAAAGAAAAGTCGGTCAGGAGAGGTGGGAGATGAGAGGCTGGGTTTGTGGATGAGGTTGACAGGCCGAGTTCATCTTGAGAGACACGCGGAAGTGGAGCATAGGGAAGATTGGGAGATAATAGATCGTATGTTATTTTTGATGCTCCCCATGAGAGATTCACCAACTTATAGCTCTATTATTTCTCTCTGCCCCAGCTCCGCTCTTCTCATTTCACATTTCACTTTCCTCTGTTTACTCTCAGCCATCCATAGGAACCACAGTTCCTCCGACCCAACTTTCATAGCGGAAGAAATTCCTCCAGAGATCCAATTTTTCTCATGTTTCCATCTTTCTCCGCTTCATGTCTATTTTTCATTGGAGAAGAAAGCAAGTGGGTCGTAGCTCAGGCACACAGACTAAACGTCCCTAAGCTATATGTATACTTTTAACATCTCCCTCCAACTATTATTTACTTTCTCCAAACAAAAAAAAAAACCTCCCCGGCTCTCTAATGTGAATGCGGGATTGGATCTCCGGTACTCCGAGTGCCCCCTTGCCTGTCCAAAAATTCCACTCATCCGCCGCCGCCCTGCTACTCCAACCACCACCGAAACAGTCTTTCCTTTGTCTTCCTCCCGCACCCAGAAATAATAACCTCGGCTCTCGCTGTAGACGACTCTCGGAAATCCGCCCTATATTCCAATTTACTCCGAGTCTCAATTCCAAAATAGAACTACATTGTTCTAATCCAGCTTTCTGTTGATCCGCTACGGCTCTAAGACGACGGAAATTCAGATTAATTTTTTCAACCGCACTTTCACTTTTCCTTTCTCCGAGCGAGCATTTTCTCCATTTACACTTGGGCCTTAGCTCTGCTCCACGTGCTCTGACTCTGCCTTCCTCCAGCTGGTAAAAGAAGGATGACAAAGTGCTGTCCAGAGTTTGGATCTGTCCGGATGTGTATAAAGATGACGTGGGAGAGAGAGGAATGTGAGAAAGAGGACATGGATCTTTATAGCGTGAGGTGTGCAAATGCAAAAAAAAATACATTGGTAGAATACAAATGACAGTGGGCGGCTGAGAGTTTTCGGGAGACCCCGCTGCTGGATATGAGGCCTAAGTTGCAGGATGCAGGGTTTCCGTGCCAAGATTCACAAAAGGCGAGGAGGTAGTCTCCGTCACGATGTCAAATGTGTACTTCCTTTATAATTCTCCTCAAACCACAGCTATCTAATCTTTCGAGCCTGGTTCGGGCTCTTTTGGGGTCTCGTGGACCCGCTCTCCTCCCCTTTGAGACGAATTGGATACATAGCTCACTCAAATGCCTGGGATTAAAGAGCTAGCCAAGTCTTCCACAATCTTCCAATTTGGCTCTAGTTTCTACAATCTGGAATATGCTCTGTCAGAACAACGTGTGGAGTAGGGAGAGGAGACTTTGCCCGGATGGCACTTTCTGATATGGCACTTCGAAAAGGCTTACTTGAGAGCTTCCTTGTAATGATGAATGGCCTGGAGAGTGTTGCCCAAATCCTTCTGGAGATTAGCATAATTATAGTGCATTTTGGCATTGTGTGGCAGGAGCTGGAGTCCAGAATCTAGAGAGACAGAAGACAACGGTTGTATATTATTATGTACTGATCCTACATGGATAGCGTCATTGCGTTTCTACACAAAGCACGTGGCGGATCGGAGCCTTGTGGAATGTCTAGGGCACTTAGATTAGGTTAGCCTTGGTTTAGGCGAGATGAAAGCTGCTTGCTGTTTATTAGAGGTAGCGCTGTAGTTTAGCGTTTGACCGACGCCTGTATCATTGAACAATTTGTAGAGTTTCGCTTATTAGTGACTGATTTTTGTTTCGACTCTGGTTTGTATTTTCAAGGTGTGTATTCTAGTGAATGCTGATGGCAGAGGAGCGGAAGTTCATTGACCATCTGAGTAGTATTTTATATTTGAGTGAGTGAGGAAAGTGAGTTTTGCTCCTTTAAAGTTTGGGTGAGAGGCTGCTGGGGGGATTGGAGTTAAAAAACTTTATTTGGTATCTGAAACCTGAGTTTTGAGGAGAGGAATCAATAGACCCCAAGTTTGGGCATGTGAGAGGAGATTCGTTTCGCAGCAGGCCGCTCAGCTCCAGCCCGGCGGGTGATAATGGCTTTTACCAGAGAAAGAAGACGGGCAAGTGAGAGGCAGGTGGTTGGATTTGCTCGGCCTCAAAGCCCGATTCCGGCTTGATAGCCTCCCTATGCTAATGCAGGCAGTCGAAACTGCGGAAGCAAGAGACAGGGTGCTCTGAGAAAAAAAAAAGTATTGATCATCTTACGTGAAAAGTGACTCTCGGCTTTTCCAGTCTTGATTTCTCAACCAGGTTTTGTAGGCAAATAGACCTAGACCCACCACCAGCACCGTTCTGACCACTCGTACTCTCAGCCGAGATTTCTGACATCCCAGAACTCTCTCTGCTCCTGCACCCACCAACAGGCTAAAGCCCAGGCTATCAAAAATATAAATTAGTTAGAATTAGCGATCCCGGATGCATCATATGCTTGTTAAATTTTTTCAAACATAAGTCGTAACCTAAATTAAAGCAATTTAGCTGGAGCAAAAACATCTAGTATGGTAAAAATTCCTTTCTCAGCGCCGTTGATCTCTTGGAATTTGCCTGTCAACTGTTTTTTGCACCTGTCATAAGCTAATCCAACTCAGAGGGTGAGCCTTGTAGAAGTTTCCAACTTCCGAAGGTAACCCAAAACACCTTTCAAGGATACACGCGGCTTTGCTTTCAGACTTTCCCTGCCTCGCTCTTGCCATTTGTTGTTGATTGCATTTTATTTCTTGTCCGCTTCGTGTGGATTCTTATTTGGGAGTGAAAGTGAAAAGCGTCTTGAGTGAATTTATGACGCAATCGTTTTTCATGAAAAGTTTTCGACGATGCGTGACACAGACCATTTGGTTTCTGTTTTATTATCAGTCTGCGAGTGCTCCTCGTTCTTATCGAGTAAGAAAACAATTACCATCCTCGTTTTCGGCCACAATAAAAACTATCTGAGCGAGCATCAAGGCACTCATTGCTCTCTGCCCAGCCGCTCTCCCCTAAACCCGCCTCTCTCGTAGGAATAAATCGAAAGGGGCATTTATAAGTAATGCACTTTATCGTCTCTCTTTCCCGTTTTCCCTGTCCTGCAACCATTGATCGATAAGGATGGATTCCACCTGATCAATTGCCCCAAGTGTCTGCCAGGGACTCAGCAGTTACACAGCCACTAGAAATCATTTCAGAGAGTCCTGGTTATGTTATATCCCGGGAACTGGAGAGAGAATGAGAAGTGAAAGCAGTGAAATTCCGAGCTGCACGCTGTCGAGTATCAGTTCAGGTTATGGGAGAAGTGGTGGGAGGAGGCCTAGTGCCTTGTTTCCGAATTGTTGGTTGGCAATATATCCTTCATGTTCACCCATGTTATCGGTAGCTTATGGGTGGCTGTGGGAAGGTGGAATGGCAAGGAGGGTCTCAGAGGGACTTAAGCAATCCGAAGTCAACAAGTCTCCAGGGAGCTCAAGAGACTTTCCTTGACTCTCTTATTATCTCCTGCACTGAGGCTGCTTTGCCGCAGTCTGTCCTGCTTTATTTCGGTCATTCAGCCGGAGAGTGCAAAGATTCAGAGTGTGCGAAGCTTACCTTGGAATGTACAGAACGCGCTCCGCCACGACGAAGCCCACACGGAAGAGTAGGTTCGATGCTGGAATGAAGGGAATGATGAGAAATGTCAGGCCCACCACGACGTCTCGCCGTGTTCTTCCCTGTAAATGAGATTCCGACACAAACATAAAAATCAATCGTATCGTCACATTCGCAGATCGCTCGATCGGATTATTCGATCAGCTCAGCTCTTCTTTTTCTTATATTCGTGCACTTTCACCCGTCAGGCTCTTTCTCCATCCGTAAACTCGTGAACGGATAAAGAGGCCAGGATATACTGTCACAGTAAACGTTTTCATTGTCCCAACGGAGATTGACCATGCCGGCGTAGGTTATTTACAAAGATTAAGTGACCTACCTTGGAGAGGGAGTGGGAAATGGTCCAAAGGATAAATGAGTAGAAGCCAAGGGAAATGAGATTCCGTGCATCGGTCCATTTCTGTATCAGCGGAATTGAGCCCATTTGCCAGTCATAGCTGAGAGAGACTGGAGCGAGGAGAAGCCAAAAGTTGAATGCTGGCAAGTATGCAAACGTCCGGAATCTGGAAAGGTTCCAGTCCATTGTTTTAGCAGACTTCATTTATTTAGTAGTCTATTGAGGGGTTAGGCAGAAATCAACTTTTGGAACGAAACGAGTGAAAGCACTCCAAACTTAATCACTTGTTTATTTATTCATGAGCGCTAATCTCACGAGACGAGTTCCGTCCCCACATTTACTCAATCGGTGATGACTATAGTCCGCCTGAACCCGCCTACTCCCCACCTGCCACCGCCGAATTCCTACTCCAGTATTTCCCAACTATTTATCGTTCCAGAACTTGGCTCACAGTCAGTAGATTTATATAGGTTCTCGTTATCAAAGTCTGATTCATAGGGAGCGTTGGCACATAATCCCAAGGCCATTGTACTGCGATTACGGCGACAGAGGCTTGAGAGGAGCTTGTAATGGATTTACTGAACTTACCTTGTCATCTTACAAGCGGTGAAAGAAGCCGGGTTATCTTGATCCGAGAACTGGGGCAACGATCCCTGAAGCATCATTACACGGAAACCCATGGAAAGCAGACCCTTCAGAACAGAGACAAATAATAAAGTTAGAATACACAATTGTGTAATCAGTGACTCATCATAGATGAAGTCCGAGGGCATATATACAAACCAGATTTTGAAAACTAGTTCCATACCCCTATTCCCAGTATAAATAATCTTCTGAATAACAGGTATTGCTGCGAGCTTTTCTTGCCCATGAGAAGATATCTGTTTCGACAGTAAAAATTTTAGTAATTGATTTTTGATTTTTTTTTATATTTTGACAGTTTCAACGTCTTACTCAGAAATCAAGTTTCGATGAAGATAGACATCCCACACGAAGTTTATACCAAGGACAGTGATTCCGTGTTCCTTTGAAAGCATTGCTCCGAAAGCCAACATCACGGATATTATCACGAACCGCTTGCCTTCAATTTCCTTTTGGCACCTGTGTGAAGCAGAAAATACGAGAGCTTGAGCCCATTTTCATCTGTGAGGTAATGTGAAAGTTCCGATAATTCAGAGCTCAGCGTGTCCATAATGCAGAGAACTCAGGGTTTCGGCTTTAGTTTGAGACAAAGGGAATTTGATGCGGGGAGGGATGCGGGCTGGAGTGAGAGTTGAGCATATGCAAATAATTGTTCATGCATATTGCGTAGCTTCTCTCTGTAACAGGAGGTGCCTATTCAGGCCATAAAATATGGTCGTCGAAATAATGGCAGAGTGTCGTATTATAATAGTCATACAATGCGTGCATTAGAGAATAACATCACTCGCCGAGGCTGGGAGTCCAGAGCTCGAAAATCCTTGAATGCATTTAACAAGGTTTCCCCCGCAGACAGCCCGTCCTCTACACTATAAATATTCCGTGCTGTGTACGGCTCGAGTCATTGGAGGCAGATGTGATATTCTGTTAGAGTTACTTAATATTTGAAACCCTCGGGTGGATTCCAGCAGAACTGTCGAAAGCTCGGATAAAACTCCCTCGCTCTGCTCTCATGCTTCTGCATGGACCGAGAGCAGCAGGAGAGGGAAATGGAAGCATTACACTTTCTCTCAAGCTTCACACATACACTAGTAGCAAAGTCCCCATTTGCTTGTTCAAGTGAAAGTCCATGAGCCGGAGTGTCTCGTCAAATGTCATGTACGGAGGCTCTCAGTAGCTCAGATGCTCGAGCATAATTTCCACCAAGAGGTCCACAGTCTTTCTTTCAGTCGCTCAGCTCATCAGGAGGGCTAGTTGTCGTTGCGGATCTGCGACAGGCTTGCCTGCAGGCATGGATGCCCAATTAATTATCTCTAAGGAATGCCTTGTTCATTTCAGTACCTAAACGCAAGCACATACGCTACCAGATGTACTGGAAACGTGCAAGTTTAGAGTTGGCATTGAGTGGACAGGGGCCTGGAAGAGGAGTGCCTGGGTACACGGCAGGATATTAAGATCCCAGTCTGGCAGCTCTAATCTATAATTAAGTTGGAATTATACAAGGAATAAAAAGGAGTTGGTGGTGTGAGAGGGAGAGATGATTTAGTTGGAACAGGGAAGCATAATTGCTCGTAGGCGCATGTAATGGGCTGCTCGACTGAGGTTAGGACGGTCATTCCTCCGCTACCCCAAGCTAGCATGTCAGCCCCCTATTTCCCTTTCTCCTAGGGTAATTACTTCCAATAATAACTGATTCTCCTCACTCAGCTTGACGCGTGTAGCCCACTTTAATGACCTCACTTGACTGATTGAGAAAGGCCGGGTCCATGCTATTCACACTCTGTTAGACCACCTCCCAGTCCAACTCATGTAGATTTCCCACCAAGTTCTGTCTAACCCGAAATGGGTGTCTGGGATGCTATAAGAGCTTAAACTAGGAGTAGTCGTTCCATTTCACTTCTTCCGAAAGACTGGCTTGCGAGGACTCGTGTGTGATTTCTGGGTTTTTCCTCCGGCTTCCGCCTTGCCCGTGTTTAATGGACACAGAGAGTACATTTCGAGAGAGAGAGATGATGTGATGAGAACTGTCTCCTGATCCTTATACCCATGCACACGTTTTATGAGCGTGGTTCGGAAATTCACCAAAGTCATAACTCGGGATTTCCCATGAAACGAAGCTCGAGGGAGAGAGAAAGCAGAGCCCCATTGCCCAAGTGAGCAAGATTCTGTGAAAGATGTCTACGAAAAAGAAATTATTCCGAATAAATCTGTCCCACTCGAGCCAGAGCGGAGCAGGAACATAAATTCCTGGCGACCAGGGCGAAAGATGATACTCTGCTATGAAAATCAAGTGCAGTAACTTATCGAGCCCTCCTCCTGTCATGTTCTGCTTCTTCAAATAATAGAATCCCGCTTTCTCACACCAACAAGTTTGAGCAGAGGCAGAGTCTTTTGTCTTCAGGTCGTCATATGCTCCGCACAGTGAGAGCGGAATTGGATTATCTCCGTGGCGAGAAGTGCATTTAAAATGAGACGTGGATTTGTGGGAATCTGGGCAGTGGCTGGTGGAGAAAGTGGTGAAAAGATTGGATGTGGGGAGATTTGGAAGGAAGTGAGATGGAAGGTTGGAGTGATCACTTGATCAGTTGTGTAATAATAAGATGAGATGGAGAGGGGAGAGAGCGAGGGGAAGATATCACCATTTTTACAGGATTTCCGCTCCCCTTCTTTCACACTTCGAGATTCTTCAAAGACGAATTCACGCCTTTGGTTGCTATGTCGTCGTCAGAATCAAAAGACGCGTATCCATCATTGGTGACACGCCCTGAATTACACTCTGCTGGTCTTTCCTCGCATAATTTTGCATAACTAGAGCTCAAAGAAAAGTTACCACAGCTGGCATTGAGATGAGCCTGCGGGTACTACCCTTTCCTGCTGCGGATTTTAGTAAAGGACGGACTGTTGCTTGAGAAATGATTCGTAGAGAGAAGAGAGATGTCCACAGATGTACTGCTTTTGATCTGCTCTGATTCACGACGACATAGATGTATTAGACATTTCTCAATCCTGAATACTTGCCACGTAATCGCCTTTATCTTTCACACTTCGTTCCTTATAGCGGAGAAGAGGGGGGCTTTTGTGAGGACTCAAACCGCGAAACCCCAACACCAAATGTGCCTCTTTTGCATGAGTGAGTTTAGATCTCTTCTCCAGGTTGTTGGGCTCAAACTCGAGAACTCCGCACACAGCTTCCAGCCCGCTCTCTATAATGCATGAAAAGTCCCACTAATTTGCAATACATATACGTGCACAACCCCAGAACAGAACGGCATCAGCCCAGGCAGACACTTCAGAGCGAGTCTTTCAAAACAGAAAGGAATGTAATCTGAATAGATTGACAAGTTGATTGGAGCATTAGAAAGACCTGGAGGAAGGGATTTCTCGACAGGCCTTGAGAGAAAGTGCGGAGAGAGAGGAGATATAATCGTTTCCCTGCTAATGCTAACTATTCAAAGAGACACCTCCTCGAGAAGTGCAGTAGTGGAAGCATTGTGAAACTCCTGATTCGGATGCATGTACGGGAAGCCTTAAGTTAAATTAAAATCGATAAGGAGCAGATTTTACTGGGTTGTTGAACAAAAGATCGTTGGCTTGAAAAGGCTTGGAAAAGTTGATGGCTTTTGGTCTCGAATCTTCCGCAGCCGGCTGGAGCCAAGTTCCTGAGCCAAAGTTGTGGATCTGTTTTTCCTTATTTATTCATGAGCAGAGGGAGGGAAGGTGGGTATTGGAAATTCATTCCCCACTTATCTATCATCTTCACTCCATAACACTCCTGCTCGCCATATAATTAGCAGCGACTGACTCGACCCAAGTTTCACTTCCGTTGAGGCCAGAGCAGGTGCGGCTGTGGCTCCGTCTCAAATCTTCTTAATTACTTCTCCAACTTTCATCTATGCTCTCTTCCAGCCTACTCTCCTCCTGATTACCTCTCATCAGTTCCAAATCTCCTGTCGAACTTTCAAACTTCACTCCGTCGCCTTAAGCCTAGCTTTCTCCTGCTTCCAGAGGTGAGCAGAGGCCTTGGCTCGGCTGACCCACTCTGGAGCCTTTCTCCGCCACTGCACGTGTATGTACTGTAAAAGACTAAATGAGTACAGACAGCCATTCTTTCAGTCGATCAGGAAGGTCTGTAATTTGCTACCCTGCCTCGTTCACTTTACGAATGAAAATATGGTGATTACTACTTTCTCATTTTTGCTTTCACCGTGGAATAATTAGGCACACTGAACTGAATGAATACTCTAAAATAAGTGGGCTCACGGTGCATAGCTTAATTTGAATTAACAACTTTTTTGGAATATATTTAGTGGCTTGTGAAATTGGAGATAGGTAGGAAGTTTTGAGGTTTTCCATAAATCGATGGGTCTGCAGGAAGTTTTTAGAAGAGCAGTGGAAAAAGAGAAAGAAGGAATTGGCCCGAGTTCATCTTCCTTTAATTAATTCTGTGGGATATATTTATGGTACATGAGGAGTCATGGAGGGCGTGCTTTGTGTGGCCTCAGCAAAAGAAACGGTTCAATGGTTCAGATTTGAAGTAAGAATTTCCCCCCGTTCCCCCGCCCTGACTTCCTGCTATGAATGTAGTGCACCAGTTTTTTTTTTATTTCTGTGAAGAAATGTGAAAGCTTTGCTAAGACGAGGGAGGAAATGGTGTCTTACCGGTTCAGTGACTGTACCAAAGGTTTGTTAGCTTTGACAAATCATTTCGTACGGAGACTCTGATGATAGTCTCGCATCCAAAAACCCGGAATAATTCATTCTTTGAAACTTTAGTCGATCAACAGAAACATTTCCCCGAGACGAACAACTCGAAAGACAAACAAATGTTGAGGTTCGGCTTGAGTCAAGACATGATGAGTCCATTTGTCATACTTGCTCTGCTTTCTCTCTCCCTCTCCTGCTCTCTAGTCCCTTCCCACTTTGACTTGAATAATTTGCAATCATGTTGCAGTTCAAGTCTCGCTTTTTCACGTCTGCCTTGTTGACTGTGAACTGGACGGATTAGGCAGATGACAAATTTTGGAGTCATTAGGGAATCCTCGACTTTCCTAACATGTGTCAGGAAGCCGTTTTCTAAACTATCTTTTTGAATTCACTTTAGCTCATGGACAAAGTAAATGGAGGCTTGCAGGTGGTGCGCTATTGAAAGAGCTCGTCTGACCTCTCGTCATAGATAATGCATTTCCGTCCGTCAGCCTGGACTGAAAAGACGGCGGCACGCGTGCAAGAAGTAGTTCTTGAAATGTTGATGACAGTCTGGGTCGAACGTCAACTAGCTTTTCCAATGTCCAAGATAAATACGGGGATGTGTTGTCAGTCCTCGGTAAGTGCGTAGGTATGGAAATGTGAGCGAGGCTCGGATCGAATGGGCGAGTGCATGAGTTCCACACTCAGCATTCGACTCATCGCGTCCGTCCATGCTGCTGCATGGAGAAAGTCAGTCAAGACCTGAGCCGAGTCCTGCTTTCCTTTCACACCCTTGACTGCTGCATTTATTTTTCTGTTTGTGTTTCTCTGCTCACTCGGTGTAGGACTTGTGTATTTTTAGTTTGTAAACGACTAAAGAGAAAGGAGAAAGCAAAGTACATTTGATTGCAGGGCTCCCCGGGGCCCCCGTGAGAGTCAAGTCGTCTCAAGGAAGGGCAGCTGCCAAAAGCAGGCGAAAAAAAAGTTTACTGAAAGAGAATATCAAGCTTTTGGCACTCTATAACACTTTTCTTCTGCTCAGTGTGTGTTGCGAGAGTCGTGGAATTCAAACAGTTTCCCCCAGTCGAATTATATTCGAGCCTCCGTTTATTTATGCTCTCAGTCAGAACAGCCCGCACTCCGGCCTGTGAATGATTTGTCAGTGGGAATCCCTGCACAGGCACCCTGGCGTTCCGCACTTCCGCCTCCTTGACTCGCCAAGCTGAAAAATTTGCCTTTTGAACTCACCTGTGATAGCAGAGAAAGGAGCTGAGAGCAAAGAGAGCTGCGAGGACATCGGCTCTCCCGACGATTCCGGTTACCTGAGTTAAGCACAGAAAAGAGCGTTTTGAGGACTCTAAATCAATGTCATTTTCTGGTGGGGTGGAAGTTATTGATTCCGGAATTGTAAGATACACAACTCCCACCTCGGCCTGGCTTCGTACTTTGTATTCTGAGCTCTCTCGCACTATTTGAATAGCCTGAATAATTCATGGACTGCGCGAACAAAAGAAAGCCGAGCGTTATAGATATTCTCACATCCTCTCGCATAGCAATGACAGACAGAGCAATTGAACATGGAATGTCTGTGACGACTTACGGCCTCAGTGTGTACAGGGTGTGCAGCGAAATGAAGGCCGGCAATCAGGGCACTCCGCCGACTGGTGCGGACGACGTCGAGACATATTTTGACGAAGAGAGAGCAGACTCCAGCATGGAGGACGAGGTTGACTACATGGAATCCCAAGGGCTCCAGGTCGTGAAGAACCGTGTTCCATCTAAAATTTAAGGGAAAGAGTAAACTTTTATCATAGGTTGTTGGCTCTGGTCGTCTCTGAGCTCGGCAGTACATGCATGTTTATGAATGTGATCTGGCGTAGAAGTTGATACAGGTTGAGTGGGTTTTGGGTTGAGATGCATGAGCGGCTGTAATGGGAAGTTCATAGAGTGAAAAAAAGTGATTGAGATGGGTGGAGGGGAAGAGATTTAAAAGTTTGTTGGCCGGGTGTGTGTGTGCCGACATGGAGAAAGTCAGAGAGGAAAATATTATTGGGGATCTCGTGTCCTTGTCCAATACTTTTGAAATTGAATTTGGGCTGAGGAAAAGTTGCCTCTCTCCCTCGCGTGTATATTGTTGCCTGCTTATCTGAAAAACGATTACAGTTCCAATCATCCCACCTTCTTTCCCCATGCGGCGACTGACTCTCGGCCCAGCTCCAGACTGGAATTAGATGAGACGGCCGGAGTCTGTCCGAGCCGCCGCCGCTGCCTCTCACATCCCTGCATAAATGTCTCTCTGAATTTGGCTCTGGGCTGGGAATTTATGGAGAGCGGAGGGAAGCCAGGGCAAGACCCCGTCGACTACACAGACAGAGGAGCAGAGAGCTGGAAAAACAAAGTTGCTTCTTCTTCCGCTTTCACTCCGACGAGCCCACTCACTCCACTCACCCGCTCCTTTGATGTATGAAACTTTAATGATCATATTTTTGCTCCTCTCCCAAGTCCGCCGCGGACCCTCAGGTATTGTCTCATTCCCAGTCATCTCTCTATTTCCACAATAGACAGACCTGACAGCATGCATTAAGAGCCGAACCCGCCTGTTTCTACTCCCAGAAACGCGGGACTTGATTCGTTAGCAGGAGAGGCATTGAAAAGTCTGGAGTCCTTGAGCATCGAGCATGTTCTTCCACTTGAGCAATGCTCGTTTATTTGTGAGCACAGAACTCGAGAACTGAGCACAATTGTGTTTTGTTAGTTAGGGGCAAGTCTGACCACATCTGACGGATGGGATTATTATGTTCTCAGCTCTGGCATGGAATAATTTAGACTTATGAGAAGGCCCATTTGGACCTCTGCCCCAGCCAGGAGTCCCAGTAGTCCGACTCAAGATCAGCCAACCACATAATCTGTCCAAGAGTGGAAAAATAGGAGCCGAGCTCTGGAGCAGCAGCAGCAGCAGCCGTTCTAATGATAAAAGAGTGGAAATATGAAATGCGGGAAGTGGGAAGCGGAGGAGGCTAGAGGTTGAAGGGGTGATTAAAATATATTTTGTAATTATATGAACAAGTTGGTCCCCAGAGACGAGACTAAAGTTCGGCTTGAAGATAGAGTGAAAAGCGGATTTAAGAAGTTCTTTATAGCTTATTCGTACGGGCTCTGTGTTTCATGGCTCCATGAAATACAGACTGCCTGACAGTGGGGAATATATTTATCTCTTTCCTAATTCGAGATGACTCGAACAGCAGGCAGAGAAAATGCCACGGCTTCCCGTTCTCCTAAGTGTCCTGACTCCTTTAATGTGTTCCAAATAACGGTGTCTGCTCAGAAGTGGGCTATATCAAACCTTTGCTCCACATTTCGGGCTTCGGACTTCAGCAGTAATAATAAATGCCGCAACAAGCACACAATTTCCGAAAATCTGAATTTTATCACCCACAACATCATGCAGTTTATATGTAATCGGCCTACGCACGCACCTAAAGCTACCCATACACTTAAGCTTTAAAAATGAGTCAAATTAAATCAGTGTCTCATACGGGGGAGGCTGCTCATTCTGTGAAGGTGAAAGCGGTGAAAGTTCTTGCCCGTAGTCTGCCATGCTAGGATGCACAATTTGTTAGCTCAATTGTAAAACCGGGGCTGTCTGGCGTATAATAAGTCGGAAATATAAACGGAGGCCAGGGAATGAGCCTAAACGAACGGAATCACGGGCTGGTGGTTTGGTGGAAGAAAGTCCATAGCCTCGAGCCCCTCAGCCAAAAAGAAGAAGAGAGCTTTGAAAACTTGTGCAGAGCATTACTCAGACAGAAGTCTGGGTCTGGCTGTGCTGCTGGGAGCTGGAGACAAATTGGTTCCTTCCAGAGAGTTGGAGAGACGTGACTCTAAGGTGTATTGAATTTCTTTCTCTGCCTTCTTCGTTTTGTCTTTGCACATACGAGCTCACTACTGCCGAGGATTTCCAATACGCCCTTACTAATTCGAATCGAACTGAGGAGACTTTAATATCCTGCCCTCGCCCTCACCTCTGACTCTGCCAAGAGAAAAGAGTTGCCGGAGAAAAGGCTGTTCTGACGGGAGAAAGTCCCTGCAGGAAATACAGGGTTGCAACGTCATCGGACTAAGATGTTCCCTTAAGCAAAGTCCTATCTGTGAATCGTCTGATCTTGAGTCATATTGAATCCAAATTTTCTGCCAGCAATATTGAATGCCTGGAAGCATATTGACACGATGTAATTTTGGATATTAAATCCGACTGCCGAAGTGCCAGCAGGAATCTGGCTTATCCGCTACCGATTGCTGTATTTTTGTATTGTGTTGGGTAGGTTAGACGAAACAAAAAATGCGTCAAATTATTGCCGGTAAACTGGAGTATTTCGGCTGCTGGATTCATTACCATCAGAATCCAATATTAAATTATGCTGCATTTCACAAGGGCTTAAATCTTGTAGCGCAAGAATTTAAGGAGAAAGCCGTGGTTTTTTTTCAACCCTGTGTAAAGCTATTGTATAAGGACGATAGAAGGGAAGCTGAGAGCCCTACTGTTTGCCCCATGAGTTTTCTCTCTCCATCCGCCTGTCTTTTTTAACCATTCATAACACACATGGATTCTTGTGGGGTCGACTTAAAACAGCCCAATTTTTCATTAGGTTCTGACACATTAGGACATAATCTTGCCTCCCTGCCAAAGCCTTTCTTCACTTCAATTTCTTCCTTTGTCCCATTCAGTCCGCCCCACTATTTATGTTTCCAGCCAAAAGCCCATCAATATCGCTCAGGAGCATTTACCGTCTGCTCACCCGCCTCTCCTTAATCGCTCCCGCTCTGCCGACTCTACCACTTCCACGCTCCCAGACAGATCTATGATTTCTTTCCGGTAATAGAAAGAAAAAGAATGGAGGAAACAAGTTGCTGGGCAAACTAAATTGGTTCTTCAGGCCTGAGCAAGTTCTTATGGTTCTTCTCCTCAGGCTGAGAGCCGCCGTCTGTCTGTAGAGAAAGGATTGAGTATTCCCAGTAATGAATTCACTTGACGTTCATCACCGAATCTCCCTAATGCCCGCCCTGAGCTAACTCCAGATCTGTTTAGATTCCTCGGAATAGACATCATATAAATTCCACTCTCGCCCTAATGAGGTGTAAAATCGAATTGAGACTCTCACAAAGACTGGTTTTGATGAGGAAATTCAGTTTAAGCTCCAATCCCAAGAACCATTTATGGACTATAGCTCTCAATATCCTCGAGCTTGATGAATATGCTCCCATTGCCCGGTACTGGGTTGCAGGACGGAGAAGAGCGGTGCTCTTCTCTTGTTGGTAATATTTTGTTTGATGGGCAAGTTTAAATTGAGCCTCGAAGGAAGCTGTATTTTACTCTTCCGTGCTCTAGAGCATTGTTCGTGAGAACAGGAAGTGATTCTGTCTGTGTGGAAGATCTCTCTGAGCTCAGGCCGAGAAAACAGAGAATAGAAGGGGGGTCTGTGGAAAGAAAGAATAGAGCCATCGATCACTACTCTACGAACGACTTTCCAGCAGTTTTTTTTCTCTCTTCGGCAGCCAGCTTCCCCATGCATTTTCGTTCCGTTGCATTTTCCCTTCCTCGTTTGAAAGGTGACTTCCATGCATGAGCTGCGTAGGAATTGGATGAACGGAGATAACTCTGCCTCTGTGCACTGTCCCGTTTTCCACATCCACTTGTCTCCCAGTTCCTTTGGCACTGGAAACCCGGACCATGGCTAGAACTCTGTCTCCAACTTATTTTCGGAGTCTACGGACTCCTGCCCTAGACCTGTCTCACTTTCAAAGTCTCCACTGTATTTACTCCTACTTTGTTCCCTCACTCTGTTTACTTCGCCCTCACTTGCCTATAATTTAAGTCCCACTCTTCAGTGATTCATGGACTTGGCCTGGGATTCGTTCCTCACACGGCTGCTGGTCAGTGAAGGGGTTGGACAGGTTCCTATAGCCAGCCCAGCCAGCTCTCACTTTCTCCGGATTGTGGGCCAGTAGTCTAATTGCTCAACTTTTCTTATTAGAAAGCCAGAGCGAGCGGCACGCAATTCTTTGATAAAAGCGGAAAAGTTTCACAAGTCTGCAGACAACATGAGATATTAGGAGCCTCCTGTGCTAACGGACGATTTTATTTGGGGAAGAGCTTGTGCAATGAAGCCCGAGCTCTATCATGCGTTTAAAGATTCATGCTCCTCGAAATATTTTATTCTCGTAATAAGGGAATCGTGTCTAACATCCAGTTTGAGTCTTAATTCAAATTTATGCTAATCTCCTCGGGTCTATATGAACCAGGCGTCAGAATGACAGTAGCATGTGTACTAAAGTTTCCTCTAGCTCACCCAAAAAAAGTTCCTTATTGAATTATTGAGTAGAGAATTTCGAGGTTGGTTCGTGGTTCAGAGTTTCACTGAAATTCTGGCCAGGTATTCGCCTGGATCATAAAGTAAATGTTGACAGAAACTTTATACTCCTGCACGTGTCAATTTCGTTTTCCTCAAACGAATCGTTACAGCTTGAGCGGGTTTAAAAATAGCTGAAAGTAAATTACTCATTGGACATTTGGAGAGTCCAAGTCCGCTTCGCTCATAGCCAGGCTCTTCTTTTTATGGCCCTGTCAACTTGGGCTCTTTATGATGCTCAGCCTGCGTCGTTTGACATCGATATCTCTTGACGGGGGCTGGCAGGTGTCACCTTCGACTTTCTCCAACTCTGGTGACGGAGTAGCAGCTGGTCTTATGCGCCACGGCAGGTACTTCCAATGCTCTTCATTTGTATTTCTTATTTCTCTCACATAATGCTGTCGTATCTGTGCCAGCCAGAGGCAGAGGAACTTTTTTCGCTCTTCCAAAGTGTTGCCAGTTGACGGGGGCTTCGCTTTCACCGCAGGTTTTTTTTTCTATTTATTTTCTTCAACTCGGAATAAAGTCTTGTCCGTTCTTGGTTCTTTCCCTGCGGGAAATGCTTGCCGGATATTTGAAGTGACGAAAGGGGAAAACAATAGTTTTTACAACTTCCCTCTCCTGCCTGCTCTGCGGCCTCTTTAATCCCAAACTGTTCTCTATCATAAAATTGGTGAAAGCTTGCGTGCGACACAGTGGGCAATGGTACATGTCAAATGCCAACTAATTTCACTGCATAAAATATGAAATCGCTTATATTTCATGACGTTTTTATAATTTTCATATCTTATTGTGGGAGTTGAAAAAAGCATTAACAATTAGAGCACAGAATAATTTGCAAATATTTTGCCGAGTTTAAATACAAACGAATTTTTTGGCCTGTGATTTTCAGAGTGTCGTAAAGTAGCTTAATACCTAGCGAGACGAGGTCGAGGCGAAGCCAACCTCATTCCTGTGCAGTCTCAAATCAAATTTTTTAATTCGAATCGTATGCCTTGAGCCTATGTATTGAGCTAGCATATATTTGAATGGATAGAAACTCATGGTTGAGTTGAGGGGGTTGACGAGCGTTGAATAGGAAACTGGGAGGTTCGACGAAATGAGGGCTTTTCTGAATTTTACGAGAGACGAGGGTTTTTGTTCCGAATCAAGCTATTCACTTGACTTAAATACAATGCTGAAAGAGAAGTTTCTCTCTGCCTTTCACGGCGAACTCATTGTAAGAACAGTTGTATCGAGCTAGCTAATACCTAATTAGAAGTAAAACAGTTATGGGAGTGGGACTGCCTGAAAGAAACCCGCTATTTCAGAGAGCAGAGAGAGGAATAGTGACATGAAATAACGAGCAGAACTACCTTTCCTCCTACTGCTGCGAAATAAAGGTCAGGCCACTCTCTTGTTGGTGACATTTTTGAGTGAGGAACTCACATGAGGGTAAACAATGGTACACTTCCAGTCAGTCAAATCACCTCTTCCGCTTCCCGATTACGCACTCATGTGTGGAGCTGATTTGGTGGAACCTGCGGCAGGGTTATCAGAGTCGGGCGATTGACGTGAGGCGAGATTGGAACTGTGGGACGGAAAGCTCAGGCTGAGCTCTGTTTGTTTCTGTACTAATTATTGTTTTGTATTCCCTCCGCACCCGTTTGTCTACTTTCTCTTGAAACGGAGTCTTTGTTGGCCAAGAGCATATTTTCATCACTTGGGCTTTGAGGAAAGTGGGGGAGGCATGATGAGGTTTCAATTTTTTCGGATCCTCATCCGTCCGGTGCGGCTGATCATGCGGTGGGCTGGCAGCGTCATTGGGCATTCAGGTGGCGAGCTGAGGCCTGCCTGCAATTGCAACTCCGCCGATGGTTCTGCTTCGTTTGATCCGAGGAAGACTAGAGAGCCTGATTGTTTTTCCAGATGATGGAGAGACATAATGACAAAGGCCCCGGCGAATGGAGATGTAATTAGTTTCCTATTTCAGCTCCAGTTCACAAAGCCCTCCGCTGCTGCAGAGGAGTAGAGCTAGACTCCGGAAGCTCTCGTACACGTGTAGGTAATAAGGGTATATCTCGTTTACCTATTACGGCATTCTGATAGTGTATCACATGAATGGAAATAAGATTTTGAAAAAGAAAAAGCGAAGGAAGCGAAGGAAAGGTTACTTTTCATGCTTTTTAGTTCTCTTCGTATTTTCCTTTATTTTGTATGGAAGGATGGTAGCCTGAGTTTCTCGTGATGGGTATTGTGATGTGTTTTTTCATCATTTTGACATGCTTCGATAAGTCAGTATAAAAAGGAAGTTGAATAGAAGCTTGCGATGCAGGAACTCTATGCTAGGCCTTATCGTCTAAACGGCTTTCCTGCTTCTCTTACTTCCAAATTCTGATTACTTTCTCCCTCTACTCAAGCCTTCCCTTCTTTTTACAGTACTGGCGAACAAGCTTATTACACTACTACTGGCACAAAACTAGCGTTTGCCCCGCTCCTGTCAGTCCAAGCTGCCATTTCTGTGACCCTGTGCCGTCCACTGCAAAATTTAGAATCGAGGTCAAAGACGGTGTATAACTCCCGTGCTATAGCCTTGTTATTCAGTCAATTCTCCTGGAACTCTAGATAGCATCCTAAAGGTTCTGTTCTTTCTTTCCCTACCTACGCTTAAATTCGATTCTCTGTGGAACTTACATGTGGGAGATAGTGATCCCACACGCAGCTCGTTTGAGCAAAGCTTTCGTGGCATAAAGATATTCACTTCGAGCAGACAACATTTGGAATCTGTCTATAAAAAAGATTGTATTGTTGATGCATGATTTTCTAGAGACTCGTAGTCTCGTACTTTCGATCAGTCATATCCCACTACCTGATTCATATTTTCTCCAATGCGATAAACATTTTTCATGTTTTTTTTTTCTCGAGGCGTTCTCTTGTGTTGATTCATGCATTTCTTTTGAAGGAATATGGTAAATTGTTTAGATTTCACTTGAATATTCCCATAGCTCCGATTATTTTTAATAGTGATCCCGAGCCAGGGACCGTCTTGTAAATTGGCAATAAATAATAATGAGGAGGGGCAGTACACTGGGGACTTGAACTCTCTGCTCAAGACCCCCCACGTGCTCTCGGAGAAAGTGAATATTTGTTGACAGGCTCCGCTTATGCAGAGAGTCAGTAAAAAATTGAGCTGACCAGAGAAAGTGGGTTTGTTGGAGAAAGTCCGTGCTGGACAATGAATAGCAAATATTGGGCGTGGAAGGCATTAGGCAGTGGATGATTTCAATGAAACGATTGGGAGATATTGTGGCATGAAAGACTCAAACTCACAGCTGCTCGAGTTCTCAGGTGAATAAATTGCCAGGTTAGTGGAGACTGTTGGAAATGACTTGGGCTAGAGGGAAAAGTTCATTCTTCCTCATTTGCCCGGCTCGAAAGTAACTCATGCATTTTTTCACGAGGCCTTAAATTATAGTCGTGCTGGGTGCTAGACTAGTCGAACAGACTCCGTTCCACCACAGCCATCCACACTCACGCAGCCCAGCCTACAGCCTTCTCCAGATCAGTGTTCCGAGTAATTTATTCTAATGAAGAAAAATAATTGTATTCACGCGAAAGGTCACTGGCTGCCGGGGATACAGCCGGAGGGCTATTACTGCTAGTCTGCCGTGCGGGGCCCTGAGCACATGTGAAGAGCTGTGAGATACAAATTAAGACGGCGGGCTTTGCTTACCTAAACGTGAGGATAGTGAATGGGCGATAAGATTTATGACTCGTACGGTCGGCCATGGGCTTTCCCCAGAAGTCGTTGAGAAAGATCTCCCATATGCCAGCATGTCCAGTGACATCACCATTAGTTTTAATAGCACTTAAATCATCGTGAACGAAATCTCCCTGCAAGGAGTTGAGATAACACAGGATGCTTATTACGAACACGAGCAAGTACACAGCCCAGGCACTGCGGGCTCCACTTCGGCTCCGTTTCTTCTCCTTGCAATACACCCCCGAGTCCGGCACTTTAGTATCTCGTCGAGGAAGAGAAAATCGTCGTTTTGCTCTTGGATAGCAACTCCCAGACCTCCCATGACTTTTACCAGCTCCGTAATAATTTCCCGTCTTCGCCTTATCCGCCGCGTCTTCTCCGCTACACAGAATGAGTCCTGTCGAGTCGGAGAACAGCCTCCGGAACAAGTCAACTAGTTTCGAGTGCACCGCAAAGTCCTTCTCACTCATGATGCGTCTAGTAGTAGTGAAGACAGGAGCTGAAGCTCGAGAGCGGCATGAGACAGAGTGAGTCTCAGGCTCGTGATCTCACCGCAGAATGAGCAGAACTTGACACGATTTGCATGAAGCCCGCCGTTTGTGAGAGATGCGAAGCTTCCGGCCTCGGCTGGAGCTTCCAGTAGTGAGTTTTCCTCTCTGGAGCGCGTCCGTCTCAGCACATTACAAGACTGGATGTCTCAACTCATTGTTCCTCTACTTTCATTCCAGGAGCCGAAACCCCGCTCCAACTAACGCTTGCGCTTCCGTCCAGGTTCGTGTGATGCGATGCTCGGCTCAAGCCAAGCCATCACACTCCGGCCAGCAGCCTTTATTGCGGCTTGCTTGGGAATCCAGAGAAAAACACGAGAAATGAAAACGGACTGTAATTCCGCCGCTCCTGAACAAACCCCAAACATGGGAGATAGGAGAGACTGGTGATGACCCACTGTGGCTTGTAAGTGGATCATAACGTCGTCCTTGATGAATCCATAGGTCGGAATTAAGCATTTATATTCCAAATTCCAAGTGCTAGACTCTGCGGAAATATTCCAAACTGCTGCATTTCCCTGCTCATGAAAACACTAGGTAGTCCTCATTGTGAGAACCTTTACAGAGGAATCCAGGCCTTGTTCGTGCAGTGAAAGTCGGAGAAAGGAGTGAGGAGGGGAATGATATTGTGCATTTCATTTAGTGCTCTCTTGCTAGAGAGAAAAAAAGAGCTTCTGTTCTGGTCGGACTTTGAAATATTCATGTGTTGTAAATCCTGGTGGAGGCGAAGCCCTCTGGCCTCCTATTCTCTTTTCTCAATAATGAGGGGACGAGACCAGACTACTCGAAAAACGTTCTTCCGTCGAGCACGCCGAGAAAGTGAGATTGTTAAGCCTGGCATTCAGGCCTCTCTTCTCCGCACTGGACATGAAAAGTGTAATAACGGACCCTTGAGAGTTGTTGGAGCTATTGAAAAGATTACCCCAAAGTCAGTAGCGTCACTCGAGGGATTCCATGTCTTTGTCTGCTTCCAGCTCAAATGACTTACATCCAATCAAAAAATCCAACTAAGGCCTAACTGAATCAACCAAAGCCTTCTCTGCAAAAAGATCTCAGTTGAACAGGTAACACTAAAGCATGTTTGTAGGTAGTACGCGTAGATTAGTTGTTTTCTTTCTTTCGCGGCCATTGTTTTTCGAAATTTTAATTACGGGTCCTGAATATTGTGCTCTCTCTCAACTCACCCGAATTCAAGGTTTTCTCTACAATGCAAGCATTTTAATCAGGAAGAGGGATTTAGACCCTTTCAGTCGTGAGACGCTCAATGTAACGAAGACATTCTGCAGTAGTCGGAGCGTCGTTTGGCTTATTCAACTGTAGGAGATGGAATTGATTGGCTGGGTGACTCGGCGGAAGTGAAGGTTGGAGCTGGTCTGTTCAGAGCTGAGTGGAAAGCAATCCTTTTGCCTGGCACATTCTAAAAGTCTTGTTGAAAAGAAAGCAAGTGAGCCGTGGTCACTTTTTCCCATCCACTATGACCATTCCGGAGTTCAACACGCGGGACTTTTCTCCTCGACTGACCAGCAGCCTCTGCCCCCCATTTCACGCTCTGGCATTTCCACGGCTTCACTGGTCCACCCAAACCCCTTATCTCCCCTCCCTACCATTTGTCAGCACTAATTGAGCCAAATTATAGACTATAACTTCAACCGCCGCTCAATCACTTTTCCCGCCCATTCCCATTATTATATTAAATTGGATTTTGGATTCATTCCTGCTTTCTCATCTCCGACTCGGCAGTATAACCAGCTAAGTTGCATGCTAATTATACATTGCTAACTCCATCAAAGTCGGTTTTCTATTTACTTCAATAGCTGCCGATCCGCTATTCCCGGAACCTAATGCCCAACTCCTTTCGTGCTTTTGTATCTCGTTAATTTGAAAGCTTAGCTATTATCAGGGATCTAGGCTGGAGATTGAGCATAAGCATGATGGTAAAAAAACATGTGTTCCCGTTCGTGAGATGTGTTGACTGGAGCATGACTAAAGTTTGGTCTCCCGGAGTTTATCAATTTAAAAAGCAGGCTCCAGGTCGCTTGGTGCTTGGTGACGTAGATTGGACAGACTCTGAGTTTCCTGCTCGAGGACGAAGGAATGTTGAGAGGCCTGTACTTGGCTGATCCTCGGAAGTGTCGATCAGAGATTTTTATAGTGAGCGGAATGGTTGGGGGCTCTCGGAGTTGCTGGGTTATGGTTATACAACAAGCGATTTGATTTCAAGTGCGGAATTGTAGGCTCGGAGAAAGTGTCTCCTTCTGTGCTTACTCTGCTTACACTCTCGACTGGATCCATTCAAACTTCTTACATCAATGCTCAGACACGTTCCCCAAAGAAGTGCCCGTAATTCCCTCGAAAACTTTTTTTCAAACTTGAGTCCATCTAGTATCCCCTTACCATAACTCGACATGCTCCAAGTCCGTTCAAGCTTCATGAAATTGATTTTCCCAAAGTGCGAGTGAGTGTCATCAATTGTCTCTTCATATCAATTTAAATTACATTTGGGACATGCTGCCATTTCTCTGGGCTGGAGAAAGCCTATTGAAGCACCCTCTGCTGTATGTGAGCATTGTAATTTTAACTACAGGCTCTGTGCTAGATATAAACCGTTGAAACTAAACACAATTTCCGAGAAACAAGCTCAGGCCTTGTAATTCTATACAGTTCTACATATGTTGCATATACGTGAGATCTCTTAAGCTTCGTACAAAACTTGAGGAGAAAAAAAAAACTTTTCCTTGAATTCCGTTTGATCTACTTTTAGGTTTCTGAGACACGTCGAAAGGGTTTGAACCTCCTCTCGTACGAATTAACGATGGGGGCCAGAGCGTATATCAGTTTCTTTGTGAGGCACGAACGGCTTTCTCGGTATTAGCTTTCTAACAAATGTATTTGTCAGTGTTTACAACAAAAGTTATTCAACTTCTTCATCTTTTTAGAACGAGCTCCTCTGAGTTCTCGTCTAGTTTTTCTCCTCAAAGTCACGAGCACTTACTTTTTTTTGCCTCTGGTCTCCGGAATACTTGAATATTTTCTCAAAATTTAATATTTGCACATATTTTCCTCCGAATTGTTTTACTACTTACGCCGCCCTTCCGTCTCTCTCGCTTTTTTCTCAAGTTAAGTGGATTGAAAAGAATATGTCGGACTCCAGCGTAGTATGAGCTTTGATCCAAGCTTTCTCACGCAGATCTAGGTCACTTTATGAATATTAAACAGAATTGACCTCGCCCTTATGTATTCAATGCATTTCCTGGAAGCGTCCAAGCCTTTATTGTAATAGCAAACGTATTGATCATTGATTCTGATAAACTGGACTAGAATCTGGAGTCTCGTCAGGAAAGAATAGGCTTCCGTATGGCGATCCCTGGTACTGTTCGAGTCGGAAATGGGACGCATCGAAATATTCTGAAAGCAAAAGTAGCCAATTGGAAGAATTCCTTATTATCATATCCTGACAGCCAGAAAAATTCGATCTGAGCTGACTCGTCGTGTCAAGTTGCACCTTGATGCTCTGACAAGATATTTTTTGTAGTAGGATTCCACAAAGCATGTAAGAATCGCCCGTTGAAAGTCCCAAGCCCACATGCAATCAAGTGAAGCATGACAGGTATATGGCAAATGGCTCTTTGCCCAGGTCGAAACGACGTAACAGAGAAAACTATAGGATTTTGAATGAGAATATATAAGGAGGGTGGGGAAGGACGTAGGATGTATAAATAATAGGCTAATTTGTTCCTCCATCTTGAGAATGCATGGAATTCTGAGGGGAAGGGGTGAAAGTGTCATATTTGTAAAAAATATTGGTGTAATTTGATACCTGGACTCGATCTTTCTTGGGCTTCCGTTCATGCAAAATAGATGTCTTGGCAAATGGGAGAATGGAATTCCTATTCTCCCTCCTTTTTATTACTGGCATATGCTCGAGTGGGGGTAGTTTGGAGCTCGTGCCACCGCTCGCTCGCTGTTCTACCTGGTGCTCTTGATTTCCCTTCGCTTTCCCCATTCTGTTAGCTCCACTTCGGTCGTCTCCCGTCTCCTTTAAATTTTACGCTTTCTTTCCCCTTACACCTTGGGAAGACAGCTGGGCTGCTTGCTGGTTCGGATGGCAACTTTACGCCTTGGCTTCATAACGGGCTAGCGACATGAAGCAGTTTTCAGCTCGACCACAATTCAGCAGCGGGCACTGAGCAGGATTAACTAATTCGCTTTGGTATTTTAAACGTGATTAAGAAAGGTAAATTATCGGAAAGTTGGGGCCGCTAGTTTGACTTCTTTGTCCAAAAACGCTTCTTTTTTCAAGCGTCAGACAAACCCAGGTCAGGTTAATATCGTACCATTGGTGAAAGCGAGAGCAGACACCTTTTCATGCAATCTTTTACCTGGTACTTCCAACAATTATTCTGTGGGTATTTCGGTTATGCTCAAAACTTGAAAAAAATGCCCGATAAAACGCAGCAGTCAGTAGTCTGAATGTTAGAACGATGCATTTATTTTAGAATTTAAGGAATTATTGCGTATCTAATTGGTATAGTGCCTGCAACTGCAGTAGAATCCAGAATTCTTCCAGAGAAAGTGCGTCCGCTGAGAGTTCTGACGGGAAGTGTCATTATCACCTTAAACTGACTTTGATGTCTTCTAGCATATGGAGGCAGGATCCGATACCCATTTTCTCAGCATTGTGTCTCTCATCCCCCAAACTCGATACACAATGGTAAATCCATTTCCCTGAGTCTTTGTCGTTTGGCTCATGATTCTCCGTCAACTGAGATTGTCGGCGGCGTCAAGTCGCGTCTGTGCGTAATAATAGGGGGAAGTTTACGATAATATGCTTGGCTGCGTGAGTGGATGATGCTGAGTGGGAATGGATTGTTCTGGTGCTAGTAGAAGGGAGTTCAAGTCTGTTCTGATGACACGTCGTCGCTTAAAGGAAAGTTTGAGTGAAAGGCGGCGGAAGGATATTACACCTGTAATGTATGCCAAGATGAGAAAAGAATATTGGAAATTCCCCTGCTCATTTTTCCTCTCGTCCTCTTCAACTTTCGTTTTAATAAAAGTGGCTCCAGGAGCTATAGGGACTTGAGGCAGGGACATTGATGGAAGGCAGGCTATTTCCATGAGCGCTTCTCTTTGTTTTCTCGAAAGGAATGTATTGAGGTAATCTTCTCTTAAACACGCTTAGTTTTAGGGCAACTCCTCCCAGTGCCTTTGGCGTGGGTTACCATGCTCTGTCTGTTATTACTGGGCCGTGCTGATTCCATAGCCAAGCATTACGCGTGCCCGCTAAAATCTGGCTTTTAAAGCTGAAATCTTGGGAGCATTCAAGAAAATAATTACGCGTTTAATAAGCTGTGAGGTGAGTAAACGACAGCGTCAGCGGGTTTTTGTTTGACTGTTAGTGAGCGGCTGGTCATATATGCAAATGTTGTAGCCGAAGTTTGCGTGGGTGGTATTTTGTGTAGACTGTTGGGTTGTTGATGTAGTCGGAAGAAAGTTAAAGACTCGTGTTCAGAGTCTTGGGACTATTCCATTCTTGGGAAAGTAAAAGTTTGAGTGAGGCGAACTTAGTCCATTATAGATACTGAGGATTATGGGAAGAGGAGGCTTGGGTGGGAGAGATGAGATCAGCAAGAGCTCCAAGGTATTTCTCAGCTCCTCAAGCAGGATATTAAAAATAATCTGGGTGAGTTTAAGGAAATTGTGCGGATGTCTTAACAAGGCCATTCTATGTCCATGACTCGAGTCCTAAATATTTCGTCCCTCTTCCGAGCACCAATTGAATTCAGAATCTTTATTAGATCAGGAAATGCCTGGCCTACTTTCTTCAACTCAGACCGAGTGGAGTGCCCATGCTGAGAGCGTTGAAAGTATTACAACCTTCACTATCTAGTCTCAACACTATTTTCATAAATACTCTTTTCCCCTCATTAAATTCTAGTATGCCCATCTTTTATGCTGGGATTGCTCATAGCCAGAGTCCGGCTCAGCTCTCACACGAGCATGTCTGCACCAACCAACCCCAGTAGTCCAGAGAAAGTGCACTACACTACACATCCATACACTCAACCTTATTCCCGACGACTTGAATTCACTTAGTCGAATTAATCAATTGTCACTGATTAAGATAAGTGTTCCTGGGGCTGGAGCTTCAAGCAACGCCCTGCTTCACCAACTCGCTTGGTATAAAATCTACACTTACAATATTCAATTCATTATTTGTATTTAGCTTCAATATGCTGTTGAAACGAAACTTGTTTTGCTGCAAAATTCCAAGCACTACTGGCTGCAGGTGCTAAGACGCATAGCAGCCGTTGATTGCATTTTCTCTTTTCGAAAATCTTGACTGGGAAATCTGCTTTATTTACTAGCCTATGGATTTAGCATAGAAGATTGAGACTAGAGAAAGCGGCCTTCCGTTCCAGTTTCTGGGTACTTTGCTGGTTGTTGGAAGGGCCAGTGATTTATTTGGATCGGAGTGGACGAGGCCTATTAACTAGTATTTTTGTGGGTCTCTAATTCAATGAGCGGAGACTGAGAGTGTCTGGACGGGAGAGAGGAAGGGAGCGGAAGCCGGATATGATGTAGTGTGACGCGGCATGCAATCTGCTCCCTTTCTTGGCTCCGTGCTGATCTTTTGCATTAAGGAATATGCTTCGAGGCGAAGGGCACTTTCTTCATATGCCCTTCCGCACTTCTTCTTCTCTCTTTTCTCAGAGCTTTTCCAATCCTGTACAGTTGTTGGTTTGTTTTAGAGTTTTTTTTTTATGCTCGTACTGTTGCACCAAACTTTTTTCTTTGGTTTCATGACTGCGTCTCAGAGTTTCTTTTATGGATGTGAAAAGTTTTTTTTTGTGTGAGTATAGAAGTAGTGGGAGGGCCGATTTCAATTAGCTAGAAAGTAAGTATGAGCTTCATTCCTGGCACCTAATAAATCAGAGGCTTGCCAGCTGCGGATGACAAGGAGGAGAGAACTACTTGAATGAAAGTTTCCCTTCCCACTTGTACATGCCGATACTCCTGAACGTCTTGTTCTGACAACTTCATTTACAAACCAATCATCTGTCTCCCAGTCCTCTTCATCTTCGGAGCACGACCGACCCGCACCTCACCCCCACTTCCTCTCCATAAATTCCAGACGCGGCGAGGAACACGCGCTCGCTTCACTAGTCTTCATAACTCTTCGCGCTCGCAGCCAGCCGCTAGCCGGCCTTCGCACGCCATCCCATCCTCATTTCCACGTTGGTAGTTGGTATACAAACACCGAGTTCCTCTGATCAAATCTTCTGCCTAGAAGCTTCATCCGGAAGGGACTTTGATTGAGGCGACCTCGCGTCGACATTCCCAACTTGGCCAGCATCTGCTTGATTGCCACTATCCAGAGTCCACGAGAGTCGGGAAGAAAGGTCTCACCTCACGTCAGGCCTCCTAATGCAATTGTCTCTTCTCATCTCCACTTCGCCCTACTTGCCAAACTTATGGGGCTTGTTAGGAGGCTAGAGTTTGGCCAAGCAGAAGGAGGCCGACGTTTGTTTTCGGTCCGCAGCTGTACGGGGTGGTTCAAAGGTCTAATTCAAGACCCTATCGCGGCATCAAACGCTGAGATGAGTTCAGGTATTGCTTTGTAAAGGCTACCAAAGTGTTGCACGGGTGAAAGCATGGGTAACTTGCGGTCAGCACACCATAAATGACTTTCTGCAATCTGCTCTGGTTTGTGCATTCGGTATATGAAACTAATTGCGATGAGTCTAAACTCCTTCAGTGAGAACCATGATCGAACAATAAAATTGTTTATGACCGCCCTGTACAACTGGTGAGAGCAGTCGTCGAGAGTGCGAGAGTCGGCGGGTGCAATTAGAGAGTTGGTGTGGGGATCATGGAGTGGCCATATTTTATGTCTGTTGGGTACTTAAATATGAGATATTCCAGTATATCATAATTAGAGAGCCTATTATATTCTCATTACAGTGGATAGGTCTGCTAGAATTTGTAGGAGGCTTAGTTGCAAAGCCTGAATTAGGAAGACGAAACCAGGCAGGCTGTGGAGGAAGACGGGAGCAGGAGAGAACGTGAGAACGCGTCCCAAGCTCCCGGCTCGTCCTCTCCGAAGCCCAGCCACCCGTCGATGACAGGTTATATATGAGATGTAATTACAAGCCATGGAGTACCGTCGTCGTGCGAGTAGTGGTAGTGGGATCATGGGCTCGGCCACCCCGCTCACGCCAACTTTCCCGACGACGACCCGCAAGGCTGCGGGAAGACCGTCAAGCACTTGGGCCCTCCGCTTAATTCCCACGCTAACAAGCAAGCTCTCCAAGACACTCCGCCAACAGCATTCAAATGCTCCTACTTTCACACCTCCAGAGTCTCCGTCTGTAAACCCAGATACGAGCTGTGTAAGATCTCCTTCTTCAGCCAGAAAACAGTCGCTAATTTGTCATCCATTTCCTGGTCGTCTTATCGAGAAGACTGGGCATTGTCTGCCTCCTCACGCCTCACTGGCTCTACGCTGCGAATGATGCTGAGAAGTCAGGCCTCCATCAGCGCCTTCCACTCCCAGCCGGCTCGACTTTCACCTTTCACTCTTGCGTCTTGACGGGCGGGTGGCCGAGTGGAGTTGGCTGCATGGGAAAAAGGAAACAATTTGTTTATTCCAAGTGTCAGCCGCCCATTGTCATCTCAGAAGAGGTTTCTGCCATCCAATTTGTTCTTTTGTTTCTGCCGTTTCCAGAGCCCGGGACTCCAAATTGTTATAGTTGCACTACTTGGCGAGAGACCTGTTAAGAGCTTTCTCATCCAACGGCCCAGCCTCATTGCTAATGCATGCGGAGTGTTATTGTGGACGGCCTTGGACGTTCACGCCGGAAGTTGAGCTCGGGAGTTCTGTTGTCAGCTCAGACTATCTGGTATAAAGGATTCCAATTTTGGATTAGATATCTTGGACTCTTCGAGGCAGAATGTCGTGTCGGATGGGCTAAGAACATGTTGTTGAGGTGGGCCCAGCTTTTAGAGAAGCTCGAGGCCAGACGAGAGACTCAAGTTGACACGGAGAAATGGGTTGGGAAGAGAACAATAGCCTGGCTCCCAGTTCAGCTTGGCCGTTCCGAGATGCTAAAGTGTTTTTGGGACGAGAGTGGTGGGGATGGGGCTGGAGGAGAACGAGCCACACTCGTAGTCCAGACTCAATGACTTTCAAGGAGGAAACTACAAAGGTTCTTCTTCAATAATTCAGATTATTTCATGCCTTTCTCACTCCCAAGCCCCATTCCCTTTCATTTCAATTCACATCACTTTCTCCGCTCCTCTCCGTTTGCAAGACATTCCCTGCTTTCGGAGGTGGACACTCGAGTTCCAATCGATAGCTCTCATTCCAGAGACAGATACACGGAGTTGAATATTGGGGATTTAGGTAGCTCGAGCTCTACTCGGCCAGAGCCTAATCATTTCATTGCCCAACCCCAACAGTTTTCCTTGAGCCGAGAAATGCTGCTTTTTCTTATGGCTCAAGTCATCTATGAAAGCCAGCAGAGGAGTTGGTTGTGGTTGTCGGACTAAGGCGTCTCGATTGAGCGAGTGTTGGAGATAAATTGGTTGCTAGATGTTATATTTGTGTCCGGATCCTTCACTAAGGCTCCCCAGCTCGCTCAGAGTTAATCGGAAGACAAGCCAACAGCTTTATTAGATTAATGCCTCCGTATAATAGCCGGCTTTTTCTTTTGGATATTATCTCTGGGCAATATGGTCGTTACCTGGACGGAAGGGATCCGTCTGGTGCGAATCTCATCGAAACATTTCTAGTTTCCAGCTAGCTGATTCCGAAGATGTAGGCCGGCCTGGTGTGTTATCTCAGTTAAGACCGGAGGGATAGGGAAGCTGTCTGGCGAGACGGAATGAGAGCTGGTCAGATCAATCACATCTCGAGCCCAGTCCTGATCTCCACATGACGGAAGAGTTCGGACAGATTGGAGCTGGGCAGGGAAAGGGGCTCTGTGCGGAAGAAAAGATTCGTTTCAAGTGAGGCCG
>VNWX01000048.1:0-37796 GCA_009869905.1 Ceratophysella communis
GCGATCTCATTCGACTAAATAAATCAGTATTCGATTGGAGCTAAGTCGGATCTCACTTGCAATGGAGCCCTGAAAGCTCCTTTGCATTTTATTTCAACAACACAAAATCAGTGTGACTTTGACCTCGGAATCGACCGCATTTATTTCAACTGCACAAGGAATTCCTACTGTGGTTGTTTACTGAGGCCGACTGACCAGATCCCACAAAGCGTTCATCAAGTGATTTTTCGAAATGGCATATGTCAGGTGGCCGAGCGGGGACCCTGCGGAATCTCGGATGGCCTAACGGTTGGCTGTCAGTCCGGAAGCGTCTGTGTCCAAGGAAGGTGTCGAGCATCACTTAATTCCAAAACAAGAGGTCAATCCTGCAACGAGGACATTGACTGCGTAGCTGGGCTTGCATGCAAATCTCAGAGAGTCTCATTTTCGATGGGATCTATCTGTTCTTCCGTTGGTAGATCGTAAGTAGCAAAAACTGCAAGCCCGAAAGACAAAAAAACAGCTACAACAAAGGCTTTTGTAAACACTCACATAATTATGTAAAAGCGGAAATAAACTGTTGTACAAAAAAAAAGCAAATGTTTAAATGTAAGTAATGGGATTACTCATATCAATAAAACATAATGAATAAGCGTGTTTGGGTAAAAAAAAAAAAAAAGATACGGATTTTAGACTGCATAAATTCAAAATCTTCCGATTACTTAAATATTTCGCCTTAAAATTGTTAATACGTAGCGTGAATTATTAACCTAACCAATGACGTAAAGATTACACTACGAATATAGGTTAGGTTTAAAAGAATTAAGCGATCCACTGGATCCGTTTCCGATTTCAATATCGATTTATTGACAGCTAGTGTATAACAGATTGGAATGATATGTATTTGGAGGTGTAATATATACTATGTATTGTAGAATATTCATAAAACTTGCACAGATCAGTTTTTCTAAATTAGCAAAAATTTCTTGACTAATTGACTCTAATTGGTACTACTGGTACTATAAGCTGGGTGTACTAATCTTTTATTCAGGCTTTCAAATGATTTTAAATTTTTTTTAAAATACATAGTTTAAAAGATTTAAATATTTTTAAATTTTGAGGACTAGAAAGCAATGTCCAGTAGCTCGACCAAATTTTCCGCTTTGCCAATTAACTGACGACAAATTTAAATGTCAAATCATTTAAGGAGTGGGCTTATATCTTTGTAATCAATGAGCTCAAACTTGATTTTAAGGGTATTAGTGTACCTTCATATACCCTGGGTATTAGTGAAAAACAAAAAAAAATTAAATTATTTCTGCTTTGCTGGACTTTGAGGGCTTGAAAGGTAAATTATTTCTGCATTCAATTTCTGCAATAGCTTATTGTTAAAAGGTAGCACCAGCTTATAATTATTTTACACAACTTCTAAAATACGTAGCATGAAAACATTAGAGTTATCATCAAGTAAATTTGGGCAAAAGTTTTTATTTTTATTTTTTGTATTTTCGGATGTCCTAATCCTGAACGGTAAATAAAAAAGTATTGTTTGGAATCATAAGAAACAGAATTTCACTTTTTACTGTAAATAGACAAAAAGCTCTTAATTGTTAGCACGCCTTGAAAAGTGTGTTCAATTCATTTATTATTGCAGGAATTAAACATGCAGGCTTGTTTACAACCATACTCGCTTAAATAATACATAATACGGATGTTGTTTTAACCGATTGGATCCCTATTCCACAAAACGCTAAGAATTTACAACTTTAAAAATTAAATGTTGCATATAGAGTTGTTGAAAAAATGACAAATGCTTTTACTGTTTGATGAAATTTGAGTAAAAGTACTTATTTTGAAGCAATTTTAGTTTTTGTTTATTTTTTTAAAAAGCCCTGCATATCAACACATATACGGTATACGGTATATACGGTAACATATATACGGTATTTTTATCGACCCTGATCAGTGGTATTTTATAGAGGAAAAATCGAGGGCAGTCGGTATTGCTTATCCTTTATTCAAATGTTTTCACCAAAGCACCATACAGTGACAGTAAACTTGAAATCACCATCTAATTAATTCAACGTGGATGATTCCATGTCGATAGCAGCGAGGTGTTGTCATTGTAATCAAATTTACATGCGTAGTCGCTGATTCTACCTAAAAAACAAAATACAAGGTAAAAATACGATACATTTTGTATCAGTCGCCGCAGTCGTTTATAAAACTTTCGGCATTAAGGATTAAGGGCATTCACCGAAAGCTTCACAGAACCATGGAGCATTTGGGTAAGAGTTTGCTGGACACGCTAGGAAATTTCTACCTACCTAAATATGGAACAGACATTACCCTTCTGAGAGCTATGTACCGGATCTTCTGGCCAGTATCTATATTCGATTTCGATGGAACGAAATTCAGGCCTATTTCAAAACGAAAAGCTTTCATTTGGACCCTGATTCTTGCATATTATCTCTTTGAAGCCGTTCGCTACACAAAAATTTTGCTGCATCTATACCATATCAAGAATCTTACGGACACTTTTGTTATGGTATTTTGGATACTGTGCTACACCTACGGACTTGCTCATTTCAGCCACAGTTACATCTTTCGTCACGAATATAGCACAGGCTTTGAATTCATGGCGTCTACTGCGATTGCAAGATCGGACCATTTTCTACAGATTTCATCAGTTTCTGTTGCGTATTTGTACTGCCGTCTCAATCATGACCGTAATTTCGGTGTGGAAGCTTCCGTGGACGCCATATTTCCTCTTACCAGCCACAGGGCTGACACCTGATGACCCGATTGTTCCCTACTTAATGCCAGTGTTCTTTGTCTATCAGATTCTGCCTTGCTACATTGTTTTTGGCACGTTTATGACCTATGATTCTTTGCATGTTGGCGTTTGTCAAGCTGTGACCCACCAATTGGATACATTTTGTGAGTATTTGATTCTAGTAATTATTTATGATATTAATAATTGGTCTATGCGTTTTGCAAATTATAAAATGTCCCATAAAACATTTTTATGAGGCGAGTAACTTTCAGCGGCTGGAACTTTTGGTAAAACTTAAAAATTATTTTAATTGCAGGTCTACCGGACGATAACGGAGCACAAGGACTGACGCTCTGGAAAGCTCGAAAGTACAAGGCACTTCGCATCTTCGTTGGACAAATAAACCAAAGCATGGGCACTATTTTCATGTACCGAAAACTATGCATACACTTTCAGCTCGCCTATTTAAACGTTATGGTAATTGCTGCAATTGGAAGTGGTGATCCAGTTTTTATGCTCCTTGCAATTTTCCAAATAGCACCAGTCTATATGATTATAACTACGTTCTTCAAGAACATGGCCAGAATGCATTCGAAATCCATTGAAGTTTTGGAAAAATGGAAGATGGGCTTTGCTATTCGCTCGTGGAAAACTGGTAATTCAGACGGAAAATACTTGGCAAAAGAATACGAATGTTTTCGACCATTTCAATTCTCTTCTAGTGGAATGTACGGAATCAAAGCGTCAACGATCTTGTCTTACATGGAATCAGTCACATGCAATACCATTTCTATCCTCATCACTTTGAACGAGAGTCAAGCTTAATTCAAGGAATATTTTAAATGGTGCATTGTTACTTACTTAATAGCTAGCGCTTAGACTAGACTGCCCGCAATTACGGTTTTGTTTAATTTCATTTGAAAAAATGATATTTTTATGCATTTTAATAAGCCTCTGTTAAGACTTTCGCCTCTTCGTGATCGTTATATTTTATTCAAAGAAAACCTCAGACTAGGCAATGGTTTATAGAAGGACAGCGGTATAGTAGTCTACTTATCCTTTATTCAAATGTTTTTCAAGATTTAAAGTCACAAAATTGAAACATTCGCTTCTATTTATTAAATTCAGCGTGGATGATTTCATTTTGATAGGAGTAAGAAAGAGGTTGCTGTCTTAATCAAGTTTTCATGCGTGTGACTCTTCATTCTGGCCAAACTTGTAAACAAAGACAGTATTTGAATACTAAACTTACGTGTTTGATCAATCATCTCAGGTGTTTTGCAAACCGGCAAATTTTTAGCTTTTGCTACTTATTCTATATATTCTAGCCAAAGTTATTTATTACGTCATGAATAATGAATTTCCACAGGCCTTTAAACAATTGACTACAGATCTTGAAGATGAGACCAGCGCTTAAAGATTTAATCAATTTTGTTGCTTTGTGCTGCCGTCAGCTTCATGACTGGTATCTGACTGGAACCATCCCAAGACGCCGTATTTTCAATTATCAGCAACCGGACTGACACCCAATGACCCAAGTGAGACTAAGGAAGGTTCTAGTCACAGGCTTTTTAGCTCAAGTCCCTTTTAAGACATTTAGATATAGTTGATCTTTTGTATAAATAGAAGCTCCGCGAATTTTTATTTTCCATGATATTTGATATTTCAGGAAAATCGATCTCTTAAACATTTCGAAATTGGAATAAAGCTGATTTAAATTTGAACTTTATCTTCGTCGGCACCGGTGCGATTGCTGTTATCTGTTCAGTAGGAAAATTTATTTATACCACTTATTCTCTAGCTTGAGAAACTCAGAAAATTTCCAGTAGGTAATCAGCTTTATGCATAGTGTTTTAACCATTTGTTCTTCACGAGTGTCTGCATTTGTGGATAAATAGATTGAATGGAAATTGAACATTGGATTCTGGAAAACTAATTCTCGAGAAATGTTTGCGCTTTGCGTCAATTTGATACTTTACCCGCAGCAATGAGTGGATGCAGTACAGGTCTGTGTGATAATTAAAGGTGGCCCGTGTTGACACTGAAAACTACGAGATAATGATAACACGCTTTAATTCTTGCTTAAATGCTATAGTCCGAAGTCGAAACTGCCCGGCCCCTCGCCTCGCATTCAGCTTCCACGTCAAGTTCAAACGCACTTAAAATCGAGGACCAGGATGTGATGTTACCGAGCTCTCCAGTGGACTATTCATTCTCCACTTGAATCAAAATATTTCAAAGCCGCTTTCTCCAATAATATTTTTTGCTTTTATTATTGGGACGATCAAGTAGAATAATTGATAAGAGAATAGATATTCCTAAGTATAGTTTGGTTTCAATTGATACACAAGATAAACTTTGAACTGAAAGAGTTGAATTAACCATACAGCCAAATATAAATAGACATTCGAAATTACATTTTGCATTAAATTCTTAAACTCTTCTCCTCTTGTCCTGTGTCTGGTTCAATTTTCTGGACGAAACAAACATGGCTATCCGTACACTTGGTAAGATAACCAGCCCACTTGGTAAAACCGATTTTGGAAAGGAACAGCTCACAAACATATTGACTAAATCCGTAGGAATTTTTTTTAAAAAGCGAGTAAAATTAGAGTTTCTGTAGGCGTATACTTAAATATTTAAGCAAATAAAACAGATTCCAAATTCCAAATATAACGAAAAAGCGTAGCTGCGAAAGGGCATATTAGGAAAAACAACGGTAAAAAGAGCAGCATCCAACGGTGAGGCTTAACGAATATTAATGATGCAGTACAAATTTTTTTAAACATGATGTTATAAAGTGTCAGCCGCAGAATTTGATTTCGATTTTACGCATTTGGTATTCGATGAATAAACCTCTTTAAATTAGTCAGAAATATGAGCGATGCCGAGTTGCATTTTCCTAAAATGCTTTCGTTTTTTTTTGTAATTTCAGTATTATTAAGCATCCTGCTCTGCTCAGCTTTCGTACATGCAGCTAACGCCGAGGATCGAGAATGTCCACCAGCTGACAGCATTAAACCTTGCATCTGTAACAACAACTCCAACATTCAGTGCGCAAAAGCAGGAGATTCCTTTTGAAAAAGTTTTTGGAGCTTTGGAAACTTTTGCTGAACTGACTGACCAGAACTACCACTGGGACTTTGTGGAAATTTACAATACCACAAATACAGTGATTCCAGCTGCGGCTTTCGGCAATATCACGACAAGTCGAATTTACATTAGCAAGAACTCCGCCCTCGTCAGCATCGAACCAGGAGCCTTCTCGAAAATGGGTTCCAGTCTTCAATTGTTAAGCATCATTGAAAACGGGGTTTTGGGGAGTGTCGAAGAGCTATTTGAAATCGTCAATTCTCTTCCAAGTCTCACGACTTCAGTTGACGTTCTGTACAATAAATATACCCGAATTCCCATTAACGCCTACAAAGCGCTACCCAACCTGAAGCAAGTAGCGTTCGGCTTCCAAAGCATCGAATCCATCGGATCACATGCATTCTACGAATTGGACAATCTAGAAAGCCTTCGCCTGGACGCGAATTTCCTTAGCGGAACACCCTTCATTGACCCACAAGCCTTTCATTTCAAGACGAGTTCTGACCATCATCTTTTCGTGAGTCTGGCCGGATGGGCCAATCTTCCATCCGCGATATTGGACACAATCGACTTTGGAGGTTTCAACGGGAGAAATGTCACTCTTGACCTGACAGCAAGTGCAGGAATGAGTTATTTGAATGAGGCTACATTTCAAGTCTTCTTCGACGCCAATCCAGGGAACAATATTTACACAATGAAATTGGGAGACTGTGCTGACTGTCGACATGCTTGGTTAATTGAAAATAATCTCGTTGATAACCGAGTTCGTGCTCATCCTTGGTCAGGAGATGATTTTCATGTTACATGTCTTTCTAACACTTCTCAAGAAAATTTGGCGGATCAGACATTCGATCATTGCAAATAATCTGAAAGATAAAGCATGTTATAATGATGAACTTTTACTAAAAAATACTTAAATTGTTTATACTTCATGATAATATAATAAATTACGGTAATAATGTAGCTGACAAACTTGAATCACCTTTAAATTCCAACATACTCGATCTGTTTAACAATTTGCTTATCTTTACAATTTTCATCTATTTAAACTGAAACAGAATTTAATGCTCTTTCCCTTGGTGTCGGAAACACCATGCATTTCATAAACGCCAAAGTCGTACAATATTGAACAATATACCAAATTAAAGATTATTTCAATGCGAATCTAACGGTATCATTCACGTTCAGATTCGTTAAACAATAACCGCTGCACAGCGCAAAGTAGGAGAAAAGACGCCTCTAAGCTAAACTTTTCTCGCTCGCTCTCTTTTTCTGAGCGTTGCAGCTGTTTTTCCTGCTGGTTTAAGCTGTAGAACTGTTATTTTTTAACGAATCTTAAAGCGGATGGTACTGTTAGATCAGCAATGAGCTTAGCTTTAAATTCGTATATTTTATGCGTTTTTTAAATTTGTTAAAACCATGCACCAGACTCTTCAAGCTGGAAATTCGTTTCTTTCTCTGTTTTGCGCTGTGAAGCGGTTATTTGTAACCAAATCGAAATGAGAATGGTACCCTTAGATTCGCATTGAAATAAGCTTTAATTTGGTATATACATGACCCTGTGCAACATCAGGGCATATGAAATGCCGATGAAACAAAGTGATATGTGGGGCCCTGTACACATTTTGTAAAAAAAAAATGCTGTTCCCAAAATACAAATAAAGATACACGCTCATGATTGCCCTATGACCAATACTATTTTGCCTTTAAATAATAAGCCAGACAGTACTTAATGTATTTACAATATACCGTATGGTCCTATTAAACGCTCTGGGCTTCTAATTTTTCAAAGCCAAAATTTTAGCTGTTCTTCCATAACAGCGTAATGTAAAACCCTTACATGGGCATCTAATTGGCATGGGCTATTAATAGGGCAAATACAGTATGTATATTATTTTAATTGACGTACAAATATTCATGAAATTTTAAAAACAAGTTTGAATAAAGAATGCTTAAACTTACCCTTGACTTATCAGATCCACAAGCCACAACTTCTGCACGTTTTCGGAAAAGGATGACTGCTAATAATAACTATACCTAATGAATATATGTAACGATGTTTTCTGTTACTTACATTTTAAATAAATACGAAAAATAGGCCTCAATTAGTGAAAAAGAAATTACTAGTTTTATTTATTTATTTTTTAAAAAATAACCTTCGGCATATTCTAGACTAATTAGTTACGATTAGAGCTACAAGGTTTCATGACATAAATTCATTTACTACAACGTATAAATTTGACAATTGATCTACAAAATCTCTTATAATTGTTTCGGTTAAAATGCCAGCTTCACCAATGTAACATTGTACTTAAATTCCTTTATTCTTAAAAGTAATCAATTACATGTTATTAAAGTAACGTAAAAATAAATACGGTACCTTCACCGCCAACCACAAGACTTTGAATGCATGTTCTATTTGCTTAGTTTAAGAGAGCCATTGTTATTTTTATGATTAAATAAATAAAGTATGAAATTGATCAATCCACGAGTAAGAGTTGCACTGGACTGAGATATCTAAAGACACCCGATTTCTCTTCAAACATGTTGTTGGACCCGACTTACTTGGACTACAACTTATTAACATTCTTGTAACTCGGACTACAACTTATTAACATTCTTGTAAAGTGAATGCTCCTAAACGCGTGGTGGCACGCGCTCACCCCATGCTGGTAGTTTATTCTACCTGCATGGACCGAGTGAATGTAGCCACGCTGGAGCTGAAGCTATTGCCCTTTCTAATTAACCTCACAGGAATGTAATATAATTAGGCTATTAGTACATAACCATTATCGTCAATACGTAGCATTGACCCTCTTGACCGCACATTCACCTGTGCTCATCGTGTACTTTTACATTTCCTAATTTCGTGTGTCAACTGAAAAATACAAGTACAGGTCGCCTGCGTGCGACAGAACAACTCCAGAACAATTAGAACCTTTACTAGTTATGAGTCAGACACAGACTTAGTTGTTCTCTGAGATACATTTTGGCCTGACTGCTGTTAGTTTGTATTCTCATTTACACTGAAAATAAAGACACGAAGCTAAAGTATTAGAGACAATAACAGCCCTGCATTGTGTCTTCTAAGCCACATACTAGAGTAGAAGCTCGTGTAAGGAAATGACTCATTCCCTTTACGATTGTAAGCGTCCATTCGTGATCGAGTGCAGCGCCCCGACATTCCCAATATAGTTAGAAACATTCAATTCGAATTATTTAGGCTAATCCTAATACAATTAGTTATGTAGATCCATAGCTAATCTGCATTCTCCAGAATGCCAGAAGTGTCTTCGCCCAGGTTCGCGTGTCAGTATATAACCACGAGTCCTTCCAGGATCAGCCAGAGCCTTGAGCTCGATGTCATGTTCTATGCAATAACGGAGACGGTATTGTAACTACATTAGTTGAGACAACAATGTAGGCTACATTACAGTAGGTATCTCTATGATTAGCTCACACTACTCTTTACTGTAAATATTCTTTACGACAATAAACTAACCATCAAATGCAATTGACCCGGATGAACCCTGTCCAACTTCGTTTTGTGTAGGAATTCAGTCTTAGAGCTTGCATGAGCATACCTTCCTTACACTCGCCGTCTTTGCAACAATAAGCCATACAGCGCCTCATCCACCCATCACTTTGCACCTAAGGCTAGACCTCGCACCAAGTCACAGCGGACACGAAGCCGTTGACTTATAGTCTTCACATGTCAAAGCTAATTTCAAAAGAATTTAATTATGTGATCGGTGAAATCATTGACTTAACACATTAATCGAAATAATAATAATAAATAAGAAACCTGGTTTCCTAATTTCAAAATGTATCACATCATCAATGTCCTTCGACAAAAAGAAAAGAAATGACCCAAACTGACAACAGTCTGTTCTACACTAGTTCAGATATTTAAGTTATTTTAAATGAATTTAGCATCATGAATATAACATCAATGAATCACTATGTCCGTCTTAAAAATTACTTACAGGGTTCAGACTCTCATGTCCATTTTTCCTAATTTGACTAATTAAGGTATTAAATTATTATGCTAATTAGTACATTCCAGTTTCAGACGCTCCCCTTTCCACTTATTAGTACTTTTACTTCTGACTTAGAGTTCATTCTGATTTATCCATTTACTTATGTACATTCCCTTGAACTCTGCAAAGGCATAAAATACTTCGTAATAAACTAAATCTACGGCTTTTGGAATCTGACCATCTCCAGCACTGGACGTCTCCGCTGCGCTGTTATTATTCTAGCAGGGCCAAACTTAGTTAAGTATAGGAGCCAGTAGCAAAGCCGCAAGCCGCCGCAACATACAATAGCATCACTGCCTCTCAACCACCGCTCCATAACTACAACAATCTCTTCATACAGTATTCAAAAATGGAGGTCAGTCTCTAACATGAACACCTTAATTGACCAAGGAAGATAGACTTGTACGCAAGTTTTGAAAGCGTAACAGATTGCAGCCTAATTTCTGTTTCTACGTTAATAAAAATGGATTTTTTGTAATCTTGTGGAATAAGTGGGTTTTTACTGTAATTCACTGGAATACTTTCGCGTTGTACAAAACGTAATCCCTAACTCTAATTTTTTATTGTTTACATTTACAGAAATATGGCAGAACATTGGACAGATTATGACAGATTATGGCGCGCTAGATTTTTTCAAAGAGGTCATCGAGGGAGGCGAGAAAAGGTTGATTTGCTGCGTCAAACTTTTAAGGAAGGACTGGTGTTCTTCGCAAGTAAGATGGAGGTCTGCCATCGCGAAGGAACAACAAGAATGTAAACTAAGTTTCGCAAACTGACGGGAAAAGTGGAAACTCAGCGTAAAAGCATCATATACTGTATTTGTCTTGGCATGATATCTATTTTGTTTTTGCAACTGCTTTTGGTATCCTGCCTACATGTTGTAGCGGCGTCCTTCAGAATATTTAGGCAGCAACTGGAAAGAAAATCCTACTCCTTGAGAAATAACAAAATTCCAACTGAAAGGAGCATTGAACGCAAGAGGAAACCGAGCTAGCAGGAGTGAAATATAGACGTAGGGAAAATCCGGCTTCAGCCAACTGCTTATTGAAATCACCACTGATAGACCGTGTTTCACAGTTCGGGCTCGGTGTTTTGACCACAAATATGGCCATGACGAGTGAAACGCATTAAAAAATTCTGAAATTGAAGGCTCTACTAGACGCGCTAATGGAAGCCTTCAATAGAAATCGAAGCAGAAAAAAGACGGCGCAGTTGACCGTTTCGGATTATCCAAGCGGCGGCATTGATACCAAGTGCGTTGCAAAACTTTTGATTGATAAATTTTATAATCGCGAGAAGTTTGGCTTCGGCTACCAGCTCTCTGATAAATCCGTTGGGGCAAAATTCAACGATTGGACAACAATTATCCTGCTTCCGGGCAAACAGAGTATTCAAACCATCTCAAAATCCGGTGAGCAGAGTTCTTACGACATTGGTCAGAGTCAAAACGTTCTGTCGCTGTCTCGTGACCAGATCAAGAAACTCCATCTGCTGATGGAATACGACTTGTTCATGGAAACGTACACGAGACCGGCTAGTGGTGACTTTGAAAACGTTAACTGTTCCGCTACTCCAATACGCCCACAAATTTGGGCCTTGCAAACGACTCCAGAGGCTTTGATTATGGTGATGACCGACGGTACTACACAAATCAACAACTTTTCGAATCATTTGAAATTTACGTTTCCGGATCCCTATGACAGTGTCACCGTGTTTCAGACCAATGAGCCCATCCGTACGTATAACCTGCATCAGCTCGAAGCTCAGGGGTGCCCCGAGTATCTGATTGGCATAATTCAATATATGGCAGAAGCTAGGCGGTTTCTCGAACAAATTAAACAAGAGATCAAGGAATCAGAAAGTGAAAGCTGGAGGCAGAAAGCGCCCGAAATTCCATGATTTCCGAAGAGACTAATAAGATAAAGTTTTTCGATTAAAATTAACAACACTCACCACAAATTTTGGTCATTGAGCGAATTTAAGCCCTAAAGCTGCTCGGAAATATGTTTTAACCGTTGTTCTGACTTTGGTCGTAGCCATGAGTTGGGTGCTATCAGTCAGGTTTCTACGATTGATTCGAAGGAATCAATTTACCCTACCCTGTGGAGCAAATATGAACGCCTTCTTCTTTCAGGAGAATTTTTTGTACGATATGCCGTTTTTATAAACGAACTATTGAGTTTTTATGATTATTTCAGGAAAAGAAACGAAGTACCTGTGTAATTATTTTACTATTATTGGTAACAACTTCTACTGCATAGAATAAGGAGTGCCTGTAAAGCAGTAAATTAAACCTAACAGTAGATTTTATATTTGGATGTCCTAAAACTCGATTAATTTTATGCTTGATTAAATGTTTATTTCTAAATTAACGCACTAACAGAAGACGTGAACACTAAAAACATACGAAATTAATTAGGAAGTAACTCGCGCTTTCGCAAGAATATGATATATGAAGCTATATTGAAATTTAGCTCTCTGCTCAAAAATAATATATTACAAACGACAAGACATCTCAAATCCAACTGCACGCAAATACTTTAAATACTTTAAACTGATAATTATAAGATTAAGTCACTAATATAATTGCTTAAAGTTTTATTCGAAACAGTGTAGAACGAAACCTGTCCTAGCAGACGACGTGAACACTGAAAACATACGAAATTAATTAGGAAGTAACTCGCGCTTTCGCAAGAATGAACCGATTCCTAAGCTAGGCTTGCCGATAAAAATGAAAATCCAGGAATTAAATGTCAGCTCATTGCGGGAACCAAATGTATTTGGAAGAAAGAGTTATTTTAGTCACTTTCTAGAGAAACTTAAAATGCAGTTCAATTATTGGAGACCCTAGTTTACTTAGAAGAAAAGTTTACCAGTTAACGTGTTAGGTACGTACTAAGTTAGTTGAGATTAGTTGAAGTAGTATTTAGTACAATATTTGAGTATGAATATAACGTTTTTCTCAATACCAAAATTCTGTGAGTAGTATGTAATGCAACGTTAGGAGGTTTAAATTCAATATTAGGGTTGTCTGTAATTTATGTAGTAATCTCTTAAAATATTTGCAACTAATTCAACAGCACCTAAGCTTATTGAAAACCGGACGGATGATGGGCCTGAGACGGAAAGGTCCTGAAGGATGTCCTTTAATCATTTTTATGGCCCAAGCATGTACTAGTCCGAAGATTCTACGAAAGCGGAAGTCCTCAACCTTAATTTTAATTCTAAGACCTCAAGAAAAATGTGTTCGATCTTAATTGGCATATTATTTTTGAGTACAAATATTTATCTCCATTTTGTCCATATTGGAATAGCCAAGCAATTTCAGGATTGTTGTAGCCTAGCCAAACAACTGAATATATTCAAATCCAAATCTCGTTCACAACTGAGGTAGGTATGGAAATTTCTTACGTTATCCATCTATGGGTAGGGATTGAAATCGAGCCAGTTCGATTTCTCATTTTGATAAATTCTTTACAACAGTCTCCAGTATGAGTTAGTCTAGCTAAGTATTTTGAAATTAAAGAATGCTAGCGCTGAAACCATTTTTAATTGGCTGCGCTCATTTCGCAAAAAGAACTTCATAAAAATATTGAAAATGAGCAAACGTGCTCCGAATATTTAATGTATTATTTACCGCTGGCTTTCAGAAAATTTTAATCTTACTTATAATATATTAGGAAGAATGCCGGGTGAATATTTATCTCATCAGAGTAAATGTCTATTACAACATTCCTATTTTTAAGTTAGGAAGCACATGAGAAGAAACACCCTATATTTTCTAAGCTTGCTATCACTTGCGATCAACCTGAACATAATTATCGTTTGCGATCAGAAAAATTCTGCGATCCCCCGACCGCAATCGATAACAGAACACAGTGTATTTGATCACCCTCTTGGTTGGTGTTATTTAGCAATTGTATAAGCTTTTGCAGCATTCTTATTACCTGATTCGGATTTTTTCGGCTAAATGTACCTATACCTATTTACTTTTCGACTAGGAATCCTGATTTGAGTTTTCAAATCCGCTCAAATCCGAAATCCGGATTTCAAAATATTGTAAGGATTTAGATGCCCTAATTATGATTTATGATCCACACGCCTCAGCAAGAATTATAGGTATCTAACAAATTTAGTTGAAATTCAATTTTTTTAACTGGTCCAATGAAAACTCTATTGTTTCATGGATTCTAGGCTTGAAAACATTGTACACGTTATACTCAAGCCAGTTACAGATACAATCAGTTGTTATATTTAATATGACCCCTGGCTCCATTCAGACCATTTAAAAAACCTGAAACGCGTATATACTGCAGTCAAAGTCTTGTGGCGCTAGGCCAGGGTGGACTTAATATTTAAAAAAAAAAAAGAATTTGCTATTTTCGATAGTTCAGAATGATTTAACTCTACTCTATCTGTAGTTGAAATTTTAGCTAACATGGCCTTTGATAGACAAATTTCTGTCAATTCCATGAGCATAGTGGACTTAAATGTTATAAAACTAACGAAAATGGAACAAAAAACTTCAGAACAAACCGAATCTTGAATTTGAGATTTGCTTTTTTTATGCAGTTTAATCTGTGTCAAATAACCAGCATTTTAATTCTGAAACCATCCGGACTGCTACTTCAAGATCGCATTGTCCAGTTCAGTAGTCCCATTACCATGTCTAAAGTTCAGCCGATCCCAGAGAAACATCAAGATGAAAGTTGAATTCCAGAGTCCGTTTCCCGTTTATCTGTTAACCAAATAATTATATTTTAGGTAAGAAATCTTAGAAATATAACAGATGCTGATGTAATAATAAAATGAAATGGCAATGGCAAAGATTCTTATCTATAAAAATATGCTATTTTCTATTTTGAGCCATAACTGTGAGTCGCATCGCAAATCATCCGGAGCGAAGCAAAGGATGTTAGTTTTAAAATTGCGACCTTGCTGCTAGCCAGTCTCAATAATTTCAAATCAAATTCACGTGATTGCATTATCATTAATTGTTACTTACAAGAAATCCGTTTTGTCCAAAAAATCAATTAGATCTTCATCCAAAAAACCGCTTAAATTATTATTGATGTTATGCTGTGAGGAACTTCGGTGAAGTCGAGGTCTGGACGATTCGATGCGTCTGAAATATTTCAATTAAAATGAAAAATGTAGATTTCAAACTATGAAGCTTATATTTGTCAGGGGACAAAATAGAGTAATTAATTACCTCTTGTTTGATTTTTGTTGCGCTTCTCCACAAACAGCTAGCGAATCTGAAATTTGTCGACATCTCAGACCCTGTGATAACCAAATAAAAGGTAAAATCAGAACTATTGTATTTGAATTTTTATTATTTTGCCCGGTACTAACACGCGTTATGTTGTCCAATAGGTAATGAAAATAAGTTCATTTAACAATAAATTAATCCATTAATTCAGAAATACGAGAATCTTAATGGTTATTTTTAACAGGAGAAAAATATGTAAAAGCTGTACAACAAAATTTGTTATTACCAGTGATGTTTATAGGTTAGCTCACGGTAAATCAGCAAAATTCACTTCACACCATTTTAGAATTCCCAAATGCTGCACTGCAGCAATTGCAGTGCAAACTCACTGTGAAATGAATTGCTGATAGTTTGTTGAAGTGCCAACTAATACTGAAGATGAGCTGCCTAAATGCTTGTGCCTGCTATAGAATAAAAATGGAAGTAGGTGGAACTTTCGACTGCACTACTGCACGGTGACATGGCCATGGCATTAATACGCCCTCCAGAAACTTACCTGCTATGGCTACCGAGAACCTGACTACTGCGAGATTCCGAGTACTTGAAGCAGAGGTGAAGGTCAGTCGGGTTGAAGGATACACGAGTGTCTCAAGTGCCGACCGGAAATCTTAATTCAATTATTTTATTAGTGTCCTTCCATTCCATTGACGTCAGGTTCTGCTCTTCTGTGCTGTCACAAGGTCAATTGCATGCTTCTTACAGTAAGTCCGAGCCGCTGCTATCTGTTGCCGGTGCGGATGCTTAAATTTACAGCGTCCTGTGTAGAGTCATTCATCATTTCATGGTAAACTTCATAAAATCACAACTTAAATGAAGTTTTAATTTTTTTCAAATCAGCAGAGTTAGGTTCTAAAGGGACTTATGGAAGAAGCCGTAATATTCTGCATTAAGAAGTAATTCGGAGATCTGTAAAATCATTGCCCATTGCATATTGCATTATGAAATTTAAACACCCAGCTCTGTTACTCTAACGGGAGAAGAACAATGCTGTTCTTTGGACAAATTTAAGATGTAGTTTGAATTGTGAACGAAACGGAGCGCCACTGGGATGTTACAAAGCTTTAAGGCTGCATAGCATTTCTGACGGGTTCCTGTTCCTAGGGATTAGTTCAGTACCACTTTCACTCGAAACACGGCGTTTAAATCCCATTGATAAAAAAATGCTCAGAACCAGAAAATCGCATAGAAATGTAGTGCATTTTAAAACATAAAAATCGTCTTAAAATTTAGAGATACTTTTTACTCTTTAGATATGCTTTTTTGAATCATTAAGGTTAATAGTATGTAATTTTGAAACAATCGTTTTATCTGGAGAGCCTATGTAATTTAATTTTGAGCCATCGAAGTCCTAATTCGATGTTTACTCCAGTAATAGCTTCCCGCTGGAGCTGCTTGATCTGTACTGGAGATTATGTGGAGCAGGACAATGGCAGAGTGGCTGGAAAGCAGGAGAGGTTCGCGTGGACAATGGGCCTCCTGCTCAGCCAGAGCCCCTGCCGCCCTGTCACCCTCCCTGCCATGTACAAATTGGAGCGGGTCATGGCTTGACCTCGTCCCTGCCCTCACAAAGCCCCTGACTCATGCTCGACAAGACTGGAGCTCTAATTGACTGTTTTGGACTGGCCGTAGAAGGAGTGCGGGGCAATTAGCCGGCGGACAGAAACTCACTTCCTTGCCCTCGTCAATCACAGATCACAGTGCATTCCAGGGCCTCATCCCCACTAATCCTCCTCATTACATCAGCTCGAAACAAGGCTTGACTCCTGAGGTCAGGGTTCATTCAGAACTTCAACACAAATCCTTCACACACTTTGCTGGCGTCTGAGCTGAGGCCATGTCGTAACCAAGGCTTGAAATCTGATCAATCTGGAGTCTCGTCTTCTATTACTCAAGGGCTTTGCCCCATCTGTGTAAAAATTATGGATTTTCCGTCCAAAAATTGTATTCACCTACCGTAATGTGCACATTTTAAAAATTCAACTCATTTTGTGTAAAAACTAATTCAATATATTTTTGTTTATTAGCGGGTTATGGTTATTTCAAAATACCCGATTCTGCGTATGAACTACAACATAGAGCGTGATTATTTTAAAAAATAAATGTTCTGTATGATGAACTCATTAGTAATTCCGTCGGTGTCTGACCTATCATAGCATCATCATTCAATTCCAGAGCAGTCACAACAAAGCTCTCTCAAAATCATCAGAACTTCAACTCTGACTTCTCGAGATCAAATAAATGCTAAATAAAGAACCCCTGCCCTTACTCGCTTTTTTCGTCAGTCAGTCAAAATGATCTCAAATGTCGAGTTGTTGAGAAGTTGAGAGCACTCAGAAATTCAGAACAGACTTCACAATTATACTTTATACAAAGTAATTTACATGAAGAGATAGACTAAGACAATGATTGGGCATTCTGTCTGGACTCTAACAATTCGTGAGGGTGTTTAGGTGCTTTAAAATTCGGTCTTTAAACCGCGAAATCACAAGAAGAGTAATTCAGTAATTTACAAAATCCTAAATTCGAAATATGAACGGAAATTTAATAGTTTGAAAGTTCCGAGACGTGATCCGAACATTTCATACTAAAAATCCTCAACTTAATGTCTTGTGATTTTAGCAAAATTTGAAGTTCATTTAACCTCATAAAAGATTAATATTTATTAAGCTGTCCGATTTAGAATTTTTGCCTATAGAGCTGTATTTGCTGAATTCAAGGGTGACGTAAACTCAGCCTCACTTGATTTTTAATAACGATCTAGCCAGTATAAAAGCGACAATTTCGGCAGTATTCCTATCTCTAAGCCGAATCCATGCTTTTATAATAAAGTATGTTTTCGTTGATGGATAGCACATTTAAAGGAATAGGACAAAAGCTATTAAGTGCAACTTGTATTGAAGGTTATTGATTCAAACCCTCTATAGTAATTACAAGACCCTATACGTCAATGTATCTCCTGAAATGAGAAATTGGAGAAGCTGAACAGATAAGATTTACGTGCATTGAATCAATCGCGGAGTTCTTGCATATTAGTTCCCGAAAAAATTTTTCATGTGGATTCGGGACCCGGGATTCTTTCCTATGATTGAATTTCCAATTATTTTCTTCGTTGCCTGATGTAAAATAAATACAACCATACAATACTATTAGCCCATGATAGATTCTAAGAGTAACTGTCCGAAGCCCCATTGACGAGATACTTGAGCTTGGAGCTTATCTTGAGTGCGTTGATTGGAAATGTGAATTGGAAGTCCCAGAAGCCCATTGAACTCATTTGCATAGACGATGTGTGTAGAAACAGAGATTAGGCATTAATTGGGATTTGGGTGGTCAGGTCATCATCGTTGTTCGGGGATGGAGCTGAAGGCCACACAACAGCGGAGTGACGGGGTCCACCGCCGCGACAGGACCCTCTGTACCAGCCCACTGACCCCGACACCCACGCCAAACTTAAAACTAAGCTCAGGCATCGGGCCAGCAAGGACGCCTAATGATAGGGAACGCAGAAAAGAGATTAGCCCATCCAGGCACTCCATGTACGGTCAAACACTCTGATTACAAGCTTAGAACAATTGAATGGAGCAAAAGGGGGCATGTTTTGAGTTACCATTTTTAATGGACTCTTTTCCAATGGACAACCAGAAATTGGAAATGTCGAGCAACATTGTTCAATATTCAAATTCAAATTGACCACTTATGGACAGTTGGAATCATTTTCAGTGACATTGCAACGTTGTTGTTCTTATTGAAAGTACAAAATTTCTGGATGAAACGGTTAAGTTTTCAAAAGCCTGTCTTGTTTTCAGATTTTAAGAAATGGCTCAAGATTTAGCCTGTTTTAAAAATGCCAATTACGGACTTAACGTGATTTAATTACTAAGCTAACTGAATTAAAATTAGAGTAATTTGAGCTTGGCGATCAAATAATGTTTCACACGATTTGTCAGGTAAACCACGCTTTCACGCCAAATCATATTTAAAACGAATGTGTAAAACATGTAAATTATTTAATTAGTGACGAAGCCAGAAATATTTCTGAATCCAAATTCCTGAGATCCCTGTTCATCTCTCGTGCTCATGTCTGGACTTTCAAGAAGAATGCATAATGAACCTAAGTAACCGATATCTATTTACCCAAAGACTCATAATAATATTTTTCTTTTGTGAATGAGTTTGAATTTTGAATGGCATAAAGTAAACAGAGAGATGAGTTGTGAGCTGGTAAGTGCTGACACGAGATGCCCAACGCCCAGTGCTACTGTTCAATGTTCACTTCATCTTCAGTTCATCTGGAAAGCCCACTTTCGTGTCGAGAGGCCAATTAATAGCCCATCACGTCATGATTCCACTCAACGCCTGGCCTCTTACTTCAACATCGTGGCATATTAATCACGAAATTTCCATATTGAAACAATAGCCCAATTTTTTAAGGGTTTCAATAGTCAAAGGTAGAGTTTTCTCTGCAGTGATCATTTGAGCTCTCCATCCTCGTTGTTTTGCACGGTGACTTTTACTTGAGCTACAGATTCATATTGAATTAGCCGATAGTAAAATTTAACGGGGATTTTCACAAAAATTTGTTTTCCATTCAAATAAAGTAAAAAATTTCAGAAATAACACAGAGAAAATTAAAGTCTCAGCCGAATATCGAATTGCTCATATGAATTGAATCACGGCATGGCGTGGGGCGTGGCGTGGTATGCATTAAGACAGCCGATGTGATGATGTTCGCGTGTATTTCAGATGAATTTTTGGTTTGAAGATGAGTTTGAATGAACCTACTCGATTTAAGGATTGATTGTAAATTGTAAAATGTAAATGCAAAGATCATGTTTCTGAATGAACTGCACGCCAAACCTGTTACCTGTTACTTATACTCGTTTTGTTATGTTAGCATTGCATTTGCATCTATCGTCCTCACGGAGTGTACCCAAAACAAGAATGAATCAGAATCTGACTCACTCATCTTCAGATGCATCATTTGCATGTACCTTGAGTTTATTATGTTCCGAGTGTGGACCTGAATCTGAAGGGCTTAGGTCGGACGGAAGTTAATAGGGCCAAGCCGAGATTTCGGGTTCTGAATCACTGCACCAAGCCAGGTACTCGAATGCTGTGCAGCCCTGGTTCTGGGCTCATCTTCGAAGTTGATTCCTGTAATGAGACTCTGCTGTGGAATGTGCGGAGGAGCCCGGGGGACTTAAGGAAGTCTCGGACCCTGCCCGCCTAACCCTTGACCTCATTTTGACCCAACCGGCTTTCCTTCATTAATTTCACGGAAGGTCCTTCTTGTCGCCAAAGATCGAGGCGGAAGGAATGGCGGGTTGGCCTGAAACGGCGGGTTTTGCTCGCATTTGGATCAATGTATGAGAAGTCAAGGGAGACAGTGGGAGGTTTACAGCCGATTTTTTTTACAAGGGGCAAGCAGCTAAGGCCTCAGCCAAGCAAGCCTCAAGACGAAAGGAAACGAGCCCTTCTCTTCTCACCCTTCGTTACGGACAGTTGCTGCATTTTAGGTTGCAGATACACTCCCAATACCGAGCTTCTGAACGCTATCCTTATCTAGCTTTTCTGATGTTGAGACGCCAATTTAAGTAGAAATAAGTTCTGAAAATACTTAGCAAAATTATCTGGGTTAAGAAAAGCGTTATTAACGCAAGCTTAAATAATAGTGTAAAACTAAACCAGCCATGAATAATCTCTTGTTCTATTGGCACCTATTCAAATAAACAATGACTATCGATATCGATTATGTCTTGAAATATTTACACAGCTTCGAATTCAGGCAGATATCGTTGCTTAAATGCTGTCCCCGAAAAAAACCCGCTCTCTACTTTAGTAAGACAGGAATCAGCAAATATTTTACGTTGCTCGTTATGCTGACAATACGAATTAAGTAAACCGTTTCAGTTTCAACAATTCCAAGCTTACAATTAAAATATCGTGGCTCCGTGTAAGCATTACACAACAATAAAAAATGTCACTGTAGTTGTTATCTTCGCCCAAAATGCATGATTACCGATTAACTTAAATTTTAAATGTAACCACATCATTTTTACCTATTTTGCAATTTTCTGCTCTGAATCTTCTGGAATCGTCATCTAAGACATCGATCGACTCGTTGCGTTGAATGCCATCGTTCGCATTCGAATTCCTGAGCAGGAGGGGTATATTTCTGGGCCTCAACTGCTGCTGAGTCAAGCTTTGTGAATTGTGTCGCTAACAGGTTGTTTGGTTGTATTGGGGTGGAGCAAGTGCCTGTGCCTGTAATTGTTCCTGGCCTCATGTCCTATTGTTGAGCCGAGGAGCGTGGGATTGTTGTTAGCTGGACGGAGCTCGAAACAGGTGAGTCTCAGTCTGGACTCAAGCACGCAGACAACACACACTGCACATCCTTAGCTCCAGCTTCAAGTCACATCTCCATACCTCAAAAGTTGGAACATTAGCGCATCTGGAAGAAGAACCACAAGTAACACAGCCATGAATTCAATCGGCGGATTGAATCAGGGACCTGTTGCCACGCACGGAGATTTACAAGAGGTACGATCAGTTCAATTTTGATTTCATAAATTTTGCACGTAAATTAGGTTTTCAAATCACGCTTGTATATGGCGCAGTGCCCGGCGTCTGGATGTACAAAATGCATGCAAACATTTGTATTCTGGGTTTTGTATTTTAGGCATTTTTGAACAACTATCTAGTCTTACTTTAAATCCCGCCTAATAGCTACCCAGTGTAAGAAAATTAAGAACCCGGAAAACTTCTATTGCAATTGCAAGGAGCAAGGAATATTTTGCCAGTTAATTCAGGGTTTTAGGCTAATCCTACAATCGATTATATATAATTCATTAGCAAGCATGAAGGCTAAATACGATAATATCCTACTACTATTTGTTAAATCAGGACCTTATTAACTAAATGTCAATCGACCGGAATGCAGAAAATTGTAGCTCCCAATACATATTTCCAACTTCAGTTTTGCGTTGCTGTCTGCGTTAAATGCTAACATCCATGTTCGCTGATTATACCTGAATTGCTGAATATAAGTATAGGGTCATGTTACCAAAAAAACGTATTTTGCATTTAATTCCATGCACTCTGCACTTGTCGGTATTATGCATGATTGATGTGTTGCGCGGACAGAGGTGGTCACAGGCCAGAGAGCAGCGGTCGTCGGAGAGGAAGTCACACATGGTCGATTGTCAATAGGCTTCGTTTCGTGGAGTCCAAGGAGCTTAGCTTAAGTTGACCAAACAGTAGGAGCTTCCATTTGGACATACACAGACCTGGCTGTGAATTGCGAAGCACAACAGGCAGTCCTTAATTATGCAACAGGCTGAATTTCCAATGGACAGGATGACTCAAATCTATGAAATGTTAGAAGAGAGTTGCCCATTCCCTCCGTAATGGATATTTGATTCCACCCTGTACGTACACTGCAATTAGATGATTCGGCTTGGGAAAGCTGAGAAGTGTTGGATAAAGATAAGTATAGATTCCGAGAGACGACTTGATTAAAATTGCAGGCCTAATTCTGTAATGTCCAGTGCTGAGAGCGTCGTAGTTGTTAGCCGTGTTCTGCTAATGCTAATGCTAGGGTGAGGGTGAGGGAGGGGAAGTGCGGCATTGTTTCCACTCGCCCCATTGTTTGTCAACTCAGCATTGTTCCAATTTTCAAGCTTCTAAATCCGCCCCACTTCCTCTCCCACCAATATCAAGGGAAGTGGGAATCAACAGATAGCCAAACGAGACCAGAGGGTGGTGGACAGGGTTGGCATTTTCACCTGATAATTATCAACAGATTTGTTAAGTATTTATCGTATTTCAGAATCATTTTTATATTGCAAGAAACTACTGAATTTCTAATTTATTACCTATTTTTAGCCCCCGCTGATTAATATCAATAAAGTGATAAAACTACCCTGGGAAATACATACAAAGGGGTCACTAATCCCGAAAACACAAATCTAAGCAGGAATTATTGTACTTTTCAACTCAAGAATCTCAAGAGTTCCATTCTAATCCATTGGCTTTTAACTATTTCCGGTTGTTGTCCTTTCGGATTACATCTCGGTTTTTCAAAATTTATTGTTTTCATATCGGCTTCTTGTAAAATTTTGAGGTATTTCTCAGGGACAGGTTAAACAATGCCGGGGAAAATCAGTATCAATTTAAGAAAGATCGGTATACTGGGTTAATTTTAAGTGAAAAACTGCTGGTTTTGCTAGTTACGTACGTTTAATTTTTAATGCGAATGCGAACTAGAATTGACTTCTGCAAGATTATGTGGGGTTTCAATACCCCGGTATTTTGCGATTGCAATGTCTGGACGTTTGAATCTCGGAATGTCAGTGTTGTTGCTAGGTGCAGAGATTAGGTGAGAGATCCGGGGAGTCGAAGTAGAGAAGAGCTTGAATGACTATTGGTTCCTGTCACACAGCTCCGTCTCATTGAAGTTAGTTGCAGGTTTGAGCAAAATGAGTCACTTCCTTCCTGACAGAAGGGAAGTCATTTCTCGAGAGTCAACAATCAACACGGGAGATGAGATTCCGGAGATTAGCTCCAGTCTGTTTGTATTTATAGGTTAGCCCTCTCTCACCCCCCAGCCGTGGAGAACATACAATCATTATGTACCAATGAGAGTACAGTGTAGATTAGAGAGCGTGCCAAATCTCGAGCCGCACCGATCTTGAACAAACATTGACCGACGGTCTCTGACAATAGATTTTATTTTCATTGAACAGCACGGGCTTCTGTCGTTTCGGTGTCTCCGAGCTGAGTCAATAGTCCTAATTAAGTTTTGGTTTCGTTTCAGATGTGGCAGGACATTGAGCGCATCATCATGGACCCCACGGCGGCGGTGGACGAGAAAGTTGGTTGTGGCTACAGTATTAGTGAGGAAGAGGACCATGTTGCACCCCCGCCGCAGACTTCGCACATGAATACTTACTACAGCGGAGACCAGCAAGTCCCTACTCAGCACTACACCACCTCCTACAATGCCTGGGATTATTTGCACCCCCACTCCCACCCTCAGCCGGTCACCCCGTACTACTACCCTGCCCCACCAGCGCTTTCACCCCCTTCCACCCCCGACAACAGCACCTACTACACACAAACCCTGCCCGCCACTTACTTTCAACCCTCCGCCCGCCTCACACCGCCATTCTTCACCGCAGCGGCTCCCTCCTCCCGCCGTTACCGCCAAGCCAAAGCGCCGCAGAAACTGGACCCGCCGCAAAGTTGTGGTTCACACTTGCTCAGAAGCGGGCTGCGCCAAGACATACACCAAGTCCTCTCACCTCAAAGCCCATCTGAGAACACACACCGGAGAAAAGCCGTATCAGTGCAACTGGAAGGGATGCGGCTGGAAATTCGCACGATCGGACGAACTAACGCGTCATTACCGGAAGCACACAGGGGACCGTCCTTTTCACTGTCGTTTGTGTGACCGAGCCTTTTCTCGTTCTGATCATCTGTCCCTGCACATGAAGCGGCATGTGGGCGTCTAAGCACCTCAAACCTCTCTGTAATTAATGTACTCAAAACTCAGAGCTCAAGAACTGATACTTTCTTATACATACTTCGGTAGCAATTAGAAATTAGCATATAAATGAGAAATTGTCAGTTATTATACGTAATTCTAATTAAGATTTAGCTTTAGTTATTCCTGCACGCATCAGCGTTGGAAATTGCCGAGACAAATCAAGTAAATGAGGCCACATTGCCTGATGCACGTCATACGGTCACGCATTATATGGGTGCAGCATATCTCAGCTTGCCCCTTAATTCGCACCTTGTGACGCTTCTGCACAGCTCGTGGTCCTCTGTACAGTAAATAAACGAGGTACTTAGTAAATAGAATAATATGACTAAAGAATACGAGTTTTTATTGTGTGTAAAATGTTGTGCAATGGTGAATGGAGTAAATTGACGAAATTGAATGAATGAAGGAAGCTCTTGTTATTCTCGCATTGGTTTTTGCTGTTCAGAGCCTTCAATGCCTTTGCGTGGGCGTTCGTTGGAGTGGAGAAGAGAAAGGAGTGATTGATTGAGTTGGAGATCCAGTTGTTGGGCAAGAGACGCAAAAAAAATCAGTTGAGAAGACGCGAGATGAGATGAAGAGATGCGAAGCCGCAGCCCACACGGCCGCAGAGTGAAGTCCCATTGGTCCCAGCACCCACGCTTCAACGGGCACTCAACAACAGCGTGTCCCCAACCAGAAATAAACACAGCTCTGCATTTCCACTGAACATTAAATAGAACTCCATTTTGAGCTTCATTGACGGCCTGGCTAATACGTGATTTCCGCTCATTCATCCAAAGATTAGTTCGACAGGATTATTTTAGAATTGCTGTCTTAGATATAAGTATTCGAAAGAAAGACTCTGAGCGTATCCTGCTGATTTGTTATTGTAACAACACAATAGGTATAGGTGCTTTCGATAATTTTATGCGTGGAATTCGTCTTTAGCGAAAACTGATCTGAACATCCCCATTATCTTAGAAGAATTTCTCGTTAAGAAAATGATCTTAATGATCCTAAGTAAGAATACATGTAATGTTGCTAAAATTATTTCGTTGCCGTGAAAACGCAAAAATAATGCGGGCAAGGGTTAGCTAAAATGAAGTGAGAGAAAGTTGGCGGACTTTCTCTTTATAGAAACGAGATTTATTTTGTGATCCTGCCTTAATCCCGAAATAAATACGACAAAATTACGGCTAAATAAATGGCTGGGTAAGCAATTTCATGAATCGCACGTTTTTACGTCTCCTAAAGTCTCAGTTCCGCAAGCCGCAAAACAATAATTATAGCGTTATTGCTGAATCGGCTTGAATTGAGTAGAATTATGAATCTCAATGGAATTTATAATTCAGGTACTGCCCGAAGAAGCAGCAGCGTAAGCTTTAACGTGATTACTGATTTTCGAAGATTTAACAAGATTTGTGACATGATTCAGCAAAGTCCCGTACAGTTTAGCCCGCAGGATTCCAGATTCCAGTGCTCAGATCAGAGCTGAGCTTGGAAATGAAGTTCGAAGTTTCGGAGTGTCCATGGTGTGTCGATCAAGATAGAGAAGCTCGTAAATCTTGGTCTGGTATCTGAAGGGGGCACTTAGTGAGTCTCCCGCTGTCCCTCACAGAGGTTAATTGGGTTAATCCGTCCCTCCGCTCCAGCAACGTACATTGCCACAACAATGGAACTCCGGCTGGGCTACAACAACCCCAACATATCTACACGAACCTCCCTTTCCCGTGCTTTATGAGCTAACCGATCTGAGCTAACCCGGCCGATCAGACTACAAGTCAGTCAAATGTACAACATCGAATTCGCGTCAATTCTTCCTAGCCAATTGGACCAATTTCCATGCAAACAATCTATTGCATAAGTGGTATGATTTTACTCTAACAGGATTATCTAAGCTATGTTTGGCTACAGTTTATGGCCTTATACTTCGTTGCTCATTATATGTATTTTTTTGCGTGCTATAGTTTTTATTCAGTATGTTTCTGCTCATATTTCTATTTTTTTTTCTGTTTTCTCCACCGAATTTTCACTGAAATTATTTTTTTGGTCAAGTTTGTTTTTTCTGAAGTTTTGTTCACTATGTCTTGTCGGCAGACGTTAGAAAACAGCCTGTGCCTTATCGAAGCAACAGCACAGGGCAGGGGAATGTGGTGAGGTTAGAAAAAGCTGAGCAATAAAAAGAGTGACACTCACTGATGGCCTCAAATTAAAACGTAAAGAGTTGAGGAGATAGCGCACGCTTCTTTTACTTCAGAATCAGAACAACTTCACGCCAAGCATATCTTCAATCCTCTAATTTAATGCCTTCACGCTCTCCCTCAACCATTCATTCCGATTCCTCAACAAGACTCTCCGTCTCTTTTAAAATCTTCATTTAGTCCAATGGACTACAAACAGATTTACCGACGAGAACACGTAATGTGAAAGCCTTTCTTATGGTATGTATCTTCTTGATCATTTACTTTCCGTTTAAAATTTTGCTTTATTTGAGAAATACAGTACTTGATTCCGTGGCTATAGTTAATAAACCGGACTGATTTTCTGATCCAAATTATTCAAATTTATATACTTCTCATCTGGACTAAGCTCACAAAAATTTAAATTAGCCAAAAAAGGTTCTCATGGGCAATTTATAATTTTAATGCCCAAAATTCATGTCTAATGGGTATTTTAAATCACATTTAAAGAAACAGACAAAAGCATTTAAAATGAGTTAAAAATTGCCATATATTTTTTTTAAACCGGCATATTTTCTGCCCTCACAAAGAATGTTTAGTTTTATCGTTCTAAAAATGCTTTCCACACGTAAGAAGCGTCGTATCTCGGGACTACTGCTATGTCGCTAATGCTGAGAATTATTTTTGTGAATAGAATTATGTGTAGTGAATGGGATGTCCATGTAGGAGGTTGAGGTAAATAGGCGGAAGAATGGAGCACTCTTCCTTTCTCTGCTGCAGGGTGGGAGTGAATGGGACCGTAAAAGGAGCTCCTTTCTTCTCCGAGATCATCTCAGAGATCCAGAGAGAGCTCCACAATGCCAGCCTCACAAAAGAAATCATACGGATCGGACTCTAATCTCAATAAATAAATAAATAAATATGCCTCTTCATTGTTGGAGCTCAATGACCACACGCACCTTACCAACACTCATCAACTCCTTTCATAAGCGCCTTTTCATTACTTCTACACTCTCGTCCTCCCGTCGTGCCTGTTTGAATACACCAGCACTTAATCATTCAAGCCTTTTATAAGGCATTATAAATTACAATACATGGAAAGTTGCATTCCAGAGGCAGGTCCAGCGTCCAGCTAGCTTGGGGCTTGGGTTTGATAAGGCGAAATTTTACCTGGTGTGTAGCTAATATTGGGTTCAAAAATGCTCGAAATATTTCAAGCTCTAAGAGATTTTCCCCCGATTCTAGCCGAAATTGCGTTAGAAACGCTAAGATTAGACGCAATATGATTTTTTCCTGAGAATTGAAAACTTGGCCACTGGCCTCTAGAGCGAAATTTTATTTGCGACCACCATTTTGACCCCTTTTTTCAAGAAACTTCGTCCATGATTAAGAAGGCTTCTAAAATAACGGGCAAAAATAATAAAGTCGCAGTGCATAATTTATTTGGTCAGAATTCCAAACCTAATACGCAGATAAAGCATTGAAATTGAAAAGAAGCTTAAAAACCTGATGGACCCACCGCTGTGTAACACCCACAAACCTATTGATACAAATGACATCAATCCATTATGGATTGTACTTGTAGCAATTGTGTGATTTGCTGATCTTACACGTACCTAGCTCAAGTAGATAACGCTGAGTCGACCTTGGATGTCTACTGCATATAGTCAAAGAAACTGTGGAGAATGCTGTTTTGTGATCTGTGATTTCCGAGTTGTATATATGAGCACCAATTCGCCTCGAGTCGTCAATCATCTCAATTTTGAGAGAGCCAGAGCTTAGTTTGGCTTGAGCCTGAGTCTGAAATTACTTGATTTCGTACTGGGGAGGACTCTGCTGAGGGTTCTGATTGAATTGATTAGCCTACAATTACTCGCATATTTTATGGTCATCGATTCCTGCCTTCTAATCTCCATTTGTCCGCCTCCTCATCTCTCCATTCAAGACCTCAGCTATTCTGTATTCCGAACACGGAATCACCTTCAGGTAGACCCAGCTTTGCAAAAGACTTCAACTCTAATTACAAACACTCAAAGCCATCCGTATCGATGACAAAGACTGCAATTTATTTCGATTCATTTCAAAGTCAGTTGACATACTTTGTCATTCTTTTGAGACTTCTAAGTTCCGCAAGGTCTAATATTATTTCGGCATTGTCTTAAAAATTAAATCGGTATTTTTAGTCCGCCAGCGTTAAGCATATGAAAGGATGCTCTGAATCAGAGAAGAGAGAGCAAGGCTAATATGAATAATAGACACAGATTTAAATCAAGTTGAGGCTGTGACTTGAGCCTCGACCTTCTGTTATGACGACTGACGTCTTCAACTCAAACAAATGGTCGTTTGGAATAAATTGAAATTTAATTGATGTCATCACAATGGGCATTGGAATCGAGATCAGGTCGACTTGTGGTCGGTGCCTTTGGCAGATGAGTCCGTATTACATGTCTTTGACATCTCGGCTCAAAAACAAAACTCCTTTGTTTGGACTCATCTTCTCGTATAAATAATACTCTGGAAGTGATCCCTGCTCTGATTGAATTAAGACATTCGTCGTCAGAATAGCAGTCACTCGGCCTGGATGGACAGCAAGGAGATCGGAGGTTCGAGATTACGGCATTCTACCTTTGTTCTCGCCTAACAGGAATTTGGGGCAAGCATGTCAATAAGTGGCGTCTTCAGGGATTGCACTTTGAAATACCTACCAGCGTTAGTACCCTTTAGTGTATAGCCTGTGTCCATATGATGCCAGGAAAAATGAAGGCGCTTGGACCAGGCTACGCCGAAGACCCTATCATCAATGAATTGAGCGGTTCAACCCCTTGTCATTCAGTTGGTCAGATCGTGGACGAACTCGGAGTGTCACGGGATGTTGAGACAAGTTGACAGGAGGGTACGGTTGTCCGTGCTGTCCGTGTCACGACATGTCCAGCTCAGCCGCGGGACCTTTCATCATCTGCCTGTGGCTGCTTATCCACCGTTCATCTCCTTGGCTACCGCGCATTGTTCCTTGCTCCTCCGTTCCTTCGTCTCGTCTCCCGAGACTTAACTCGGCGTAAACGCCAAGAAACAGCTCCCAGTTGTGACATCGTGGTTTTTACAATGTCTCGTGCCAAATGACGCTTGTTCAGAATTGGTCGTGCATGCAATACACAGATTTCAGATCATGTCGGCAGGGTTACCTTCACAGTAGTCAAGCCTCGTTTTTCTGAGTTCATTTTCGAACCAATCCTAATTTACAGCTTAGCATGTTATAGACTGAAGACGCAAATTGAATATTCGGCTACTGCCTCCTACCCGTAACTTCATCGTTCATGTCAATGAGCCATTTCGTTCTGTTCTAAGAAACAGTCTGAAGGAAGCGAGCCGCACCTTGAAGTGACAGAACGACAAGGAAAAAACGAAGAGGAAATCCAAGTTTGGGAATCGGGAGAAAAAAGTTCAAAGACCCGCCGGCCCAATTCTAATAAGAATAATTTTCTTGGTCGTTCTTCCTTCATATCCCTTCTCTATTCTATGTTCTCGCTAATTCCCGAACTTCCTGTGCCAAAAAGACGGAGTTTAATGGCCTCAAACCAATAGCCAGAAATCTTAGCTCACAATTGCGGAGAGAGCTCTCCACCGGAAGTGAAACTGTTGTCTTGAGTGTTGAAATGTCTTTGCATACAAATGAGATGGAGCAGAAGAGGACAATATGAAAAGGTTATGAAAATAGAAATAATGTTCAGTCAGGATGAATCCGCTCATTTCCTCTCAGCACAGAATACACAATAGCGAAATAGCATAGTGTCCTCAATTTCTTGTTCTGTCGTAAAGTGGCTATAACGCTACTTGGCTCATTTACGACCGTTTTTTATGGTAAACAATGATTTTGCCTATTATTTGTAGTTCGAAATGCGGAATATCTAATATGTCGCTACTACTGTGAGATTTTTTATAACGGATCGTTTTCAAGGTACCCTTAACTTAAAGATTAGGAATCAAAATATTTATTCATGTCTTAAAGTAAAAATTTCGTCTTTGAATTGAAGTAGACGCAAGGGTTCGCGAAATGACGCTAACATAATTTCCACAGGTGTGTTTCTCGGAGCTGCGTGTGTGCCTGAGTCTCATTACACTTGTTTCAATTTGTATTTATGACTAAATAACTCATTAACTACTCGTCTTGGCTCTTGTGCTTAATAGACTGAAGCTTCTTGAGTGGAAAGAAGGGAAGGAAAGGCTCAAAACAAAGGAGCTCCACACCCAACACCCAAATCGAAAAAGAAGCCCTCGTGTCACTCACATTCGCTCCTTCGCTGCTGCTCGCATTCTCGTCAATTTCTTCACTGAAAATTCGGTTTCTTAGCCCAATTTGCATTAGCGGCACCTTCATAATATTTCGATTATTATTTTGTCAGGTTTTTCTACAATTCTATAAACAATGCAGGCGAATTCTCTGGAAATAGAAGTAGCTTTAAGTCTGCTTGCCAATTGTCGGCGTACAAACCGAAACCCTTTTGATGAAACTTAGGGCCTAAAAGCGGGCTTGAGATTTACATATGCAGATAGATGGATGGAAAGTTGAAGTTTTGTGAAGATGATGTGAATGAGGCGGAAGAGGCTGATGAGATGCAAGAGGCAAGTGATGAGTTTCCTGCCATTCTTCGGGAGTCAAAGAAGCGAGTCGACAGAAGACGCGTCGTCTTCTCCGCACATCCGCTCACATATCCTCCTCTCATTACGAAGGCCATGCCTAATTAACCATTTAACCCTTACATACAACTACCTGCGCTCTGCACTGCATATCATAGCCCTTCTTCCCCACTTGGCTGCTTATCACAAGTCAAGGCTCAAAATTTCACGACTACTTACAAATTGCTTCGGCGTGTCTTAACACAGTGGAGAGCATATGCCCTAGCCCGATGTATCATTCTGTGATAGTTTTCTATTGTGCGAAAATCCGTGCATTTTACCACATGAGCGCGTGTCCGATTTTGCCAACCGGACGAGCCTGTATATATTTAGAATGGTCATTGACAGGAACAGGAATAAAATGCCCGTTGATTGAGATTATATTTCTTCTGCCTAAAATTCAGCATCTATTCAGTTCGTGGTATGCTTCAACAATTTGACATTCTAATTCTAATACCTATGTATTGCGATGCCGAACAAAATTCTATAATACTAGATTGCTGCGAAATATTTCTAGAACCCACAACTCGCTGATTCCTAAAAACGTCGATGCCTCGTCGGCTTCAGGCTAAGAATAAAAATGAGCAGTATACGATCCCTGATTCTGATGCTGTCTCATTTTCCAATCTCCAATTGCCCCTACTCCCAATGTTAAATGTTGACAAAGTTGAATCTTGAATCAGATAAAGCTTACTGTACGAAGAAAAGAGTTGAGTCCTTAAGGAACAACTCAATTTGAAGGGTCGTTTCCCCAGCTCGAGTCCTGGTTGGAAGTAAGTAATGAGGCAATGGAGGTGAGATTTACGGGCAGAAACCACACACGAGCACAAAACAAAGTGCTTAATTAAGCATTTAACCCAGTGACGCTCCCATGTCCCTTCGTACTTCTCCCCAGCCCAAACGAAGTAATGGTACAGATCCAGGCTCTGATACGTCATGCACTCTCAATTCCAACCGAGCGTTTGGACTTCTCCACGTTCTCAATATTTCGACTAACGCCTGAACTACGCATTATTTCAAAGGATTTGACTTGATATTGTACATTTGTAGGCATATTTACAGAATTCAATGCAGATTTAAGTAAAAAAAAATCCCAAACCTTATGTAGATTCAACTAGATTGAATTGGAAAAATATATTTCAGTCAATTTAACCGATAAACCCCGGCCTTTTAACGAAAAAGCTTTTAAAATAGTGGTCAGAAAATATGAAACTCCTGGTTTACTTCATTTGTCGTAGAATCTTCTGATCGATCTGAGGATTGCGTGGTCCAGAAGCGAGAGACAATTTGGTTGAGGGAGGGAGTCTCCGAAATCCCGCAGTCCCATTGTCATTCCTAATCCAGATCTTGAGTTTATCTCAATTCTCATCTCCCAAGCTCAGTGCATAATCAGAGAGTCTTAAACAGCTCCGAATCAAAAGAGCCTCTTCATTTCATATTAGAACAATCAACAGAGTCATTCCGGATCAGACTCTGGCTATTCACGTCCAGAACAGACCAGGGCTCAAATGGACTTCGTGTAATCAGAGGCTTATATCTCTGTTTGCAGGTGGTCGTCCTTGCACAACCAATTTTAGTCCATAGTTAGCAGAACCATGCTCAATGCATTCGAAATTCGGAGACCATCAGCTTTGAAGCAGGTTTAAAAATTACAAAATTTAATTTCAAGGTTTTGAAATGAGACGATTGCATTCTGCACTGCGAAACCTGCTGCATTTTTTCAGATGAAGCTTTTACCCTTCAATTTCGCGTTAACATAACAGTTGATATTCTACACAGACTTAAGATTAGAATACAATTCCACCTGTGATCATGATCGTTTGGAGATTTGTTAATTGGGGTAAGCGGAGGTCGTAGGTTTGGATTGGATTGGAACCAAAGACTCCGGATGAGGTAGGTTTAGCTCTAATCTCGAGAAGCATTTCTGCTCAGGAGATTCGGAGTTGGTGAGCTTAGGGAGTCTTAAGATTAGTGCTGTTTCTGGGTTTTGTTTGCGGGTTTCCCGCTGAGGAGCTAAATTGATTGTTGAGTGAGTAATGGTTGTTTGGATTGAGAGCGAGCAGCGTCTCGTCCGGATCATCAATCCACTCCATCTCAAAGACGTCAAAACAGAAATGATATCAATTCCTAAGTCCTGTCCTAATCCTCTCAGCCCACTCACATCACCCACAGATCAACTCCATCTCAACTGATCTCCACTCAGCTTCTCAACTATAAATAAATACACACGGAATGAAAAGTTCTCAAGTGATCTCTTTGGATTCAAGCTCGGACGTCGCAGTGGCTTGTTAGCGTAAACGGAAATGTTCCTGAGAACAGAGGTTGATGAATGATGAGCAGAACTCGGGAACAATTATTTCTCCGTTAACGACGACGGCGCAGTGCCGGCTTCAAAGAAACCCGTGTCACTCCCTGCCCGGGCTGTCTCCCACACTTGATTAATATTATCAACGAACGCTGTGCGCTCTTACTGCTTAGGAATAATTATGGGGTTGTTTAGGACAATTATGTCGTGATTTCGTTGGGTTTGAGACAAGGTTGCTTATGGTTCAATTCAACATGGTTTCTTGCTTCCAAGCGTCTGGTATTTAATATACCGGCAATGATACCCTGGTTCTTCTCATCATAAATATTTCAACTCGATTTTTCGTTATTCCCGTCGCCAGCATCGAATCGCTGGCATTTGCAGAACGCATGTTATGTCTGGTTACGCTGCCTAATTTCCAGTAAAATTTTGATACTTATTTAAGCTCAATGAATTGTGAAGCGGATAGTCAAGGAACTCTGGGTTTTTATTTAAGTTCCATGAGCAGACTGTTTAGTGCATGAAATCTAGGGTCACGACGTTGAGGCTGGACTTGCCATAAATCGCATATCGATGAAACAGCGCTTGGCCACTCGGACCGCACAGGGTTGGATGCCCATAAAGAGGAGTAATTAGGCTGGGCCGAGGTGGTGACCTGGCGAGCCGGGCCCTTTGTGCTATACGAGACTCAAAAGCCTTGGAAGGCGGCAAGCGGGGGCCCGACTCCGAGGTCGTGCATAATTAATGACCTGAACGAGACATTATTACATTAGACGAAGTTGGGCAAACACGGGCTTGACAGTGGAGATAATTTAATTCCTCTAATGACTCCGCACTGTTTACTCGCCCCCAACGCTCCGCTCCAAGCTCCAAAGCAACTTCATTCCGCTCCACTGCAAATCAAAAGATCAATTATTCCTATTATCAAACGACCGCCAGACCCACGGCCACGCAATGACAAGTCGAGCTCAGACATGCAATATACAATAACTCGCTTATTGGCAAAATTTCAGGAGATTTCAACGCACCCGAAGCGTTTTGGCATCGAAACGGAAAAAATTTGTCGGCTTACTTTAGTAAACAAAAAACCTGGAAATTTGCCTGTGTTCACCAAACATTCATTTGATGCAAGAGTTGTTTTTTGTTCTAAAGTACATTTTCCGAGCCGAATTGTCCGTTTTTGCATTCGGGTTAAGAAGACAGGTCTATTGGGAGCTCCCGTGCGGGACAGAAGACAAACAAGAGGACAGAAGAAGAGCGGAGACATGCACAAGAAACTGTTTTTTATTTTTGTCTTTTTGAATTCGAGATGGTCAGTTGAGATGAATGAGCCGACTGGTCGTTCTTCAGAAACCCGCTTTTGTCGGCACGACCACTCACTTATCAAATCATGAGGTCAGTTCAAATGAGCTAGTAGACAGCAGGGTCCAGCCAGTATATTTACAAACACGACCCCCACGACTCTGACTTTAATTCAGCGATGCAGTCTAAGCTCTACGAGTTGAATAAAAATAACTGCTATTTTTGCAGAATTCAGTTGCATACGTATCATGTAACGGGTTTATATTTAGATGGACGTATTTGAGCATGAAGGAAGGGTGGAACCGCGTCAAGGAAGGGTGTCGAACTGTGAATTAGGCGTTCCTTATTCCTCAGCTCAAGATGAGCTCTGGTTTGAAAGCGTATTCAGGCCAACCCAGGCATCAACCTGATTGCTTCCGCAACCCGCACCCGCTTCTGCGTAATTGCTGTATCAGTTTCACCCCAATACGATTACGACGTTAAAGCAGAACAAAAAACGGTAAATCTTACTCGAAAAAGCCCCATTTTATAATGTTTGCTCATAATTCAATACTGTAAATGCCCATTTTAAGCTTTATTTTTGAAATTTTGATTTCTTTAAATTAATTATTAATCTAACCATCAAGCTTGGAAAGCTATCTGCTGAAAAGATGAAACTTCCGGTTTGTCAAGATTTTATGTTAATGGAAATTGTGCTTTTTACTCACGAATTAATCAACATATATTTATTGTGAAAACCCAAACATAAATTTTGTAAATAGTAATGATAAGCCAAAATACCTTCAAGAAGAAAAAAATTGAAAAAAAGTCTAATATTGCTGACGAATCAAATTTCATAAAATCGAATATTTAAATTATTTCACATGCATTCTTTTATAAACCTATTCTAAATTACCGGGAGAACTCAACTGTTTTCTCAAAATCGTAAACTGAATAAGCCCTAATTTTCACGACACCAAGTTGTAATTTCGTCGAAACTTCAATACATAAAACCCAAGCGTTGCATAATATTTGCATTTGTGATAAAAACAGTTGTAGCTGGTCCCAGAAAATATTTATATTAACTCGTACATGGGCTAAAGTTACTCGGAAATGGCTTTCGTCGAACTTAGATTTTAAAAAGTGTTTCGACAGAATACATAAATTTGGAAAAATGCTCGCATTTGAAGTTGAGGTCCGAAAATGGTTTTTCAATCATAATTCAGCTAAATATTCAAAAATTAATCCTCGTCAGCTCATTTGAGATTAGTATTAAAAAACAGGTAAAAGCTGAGCTGATTGATACTAAAATAAAAAGCTCGGGTCGGGAGGTGAATTTGCGTTGAATAGATGAATGAGTGTTTTTAGCCTGTGTGTGCAACCCGCAACCCCCTTGCTTACCTGTGGCTCTGGCCAGTTTTCTCCCCTTTCTCACCTGGGCCTCTTATGCCATGCCAGTCGTCGTCGTCCTGCCAAAATCCTCATCTCCTCGCTTCACGCAGATCACCCCGTCCTTCTTTCAGTCTCGAATCCAAACTGAGCTCAACAAGGCCCTTCCAAAGGAACATTTTCATATTTTCGACTTTATCAAATGACGCGATTGAATTTAAGTACTAATTTCCAGCTAAAATCATGCGGCCTTGTGCTGGGTCACTAAACCTGGGTAGAATTCCCGTGTGTGCCCATTTTTAAACGGATTCGTGAGTTTGACTGTGAAGTTCGGTGATCTAAAGTGATTTGGTAATTGTGACCCTTGCCTAACCTGTCGATGTCCACCAAGTGGCGGGCGGCAACCCCGTCCTCCACGCCAACTCCCATGCGCTCACTTCAGGTCACAATGACCGAGTATTCGGATCTCAACGTACGTGACAGTTCGTTTTCTTAAATCGTTTTCTTAAGGATTGGTGGTGGCTAATTTTCAATCTGAATTCATAATTTTTTCTGGTTTCAAAGTGGTTTTTAGTGCTTTATGAATTTTCTAAATTAACTAGCTGCAATTTCAAGTGTTCCCCTAATTTAGAATTTTTGATAAATTGCAAATTTGGTTGAATTCATAGCATTTATCACTGCGGCATAATAATTTAATTGGAATTGAAGCAGAGCTCTTCCGTAAATCGTTCTTGTTAAATCAATAATTTTCATAAAATTTTGATTCAATCATGTGCAAACCGTGTTGAAAGTGCATGATTATGGGATGGCAAGAATGCAGTCGACCAGTACCTAATTTTATCTGGGATGGTGTAGTAATTGACGTATATAGTCATCAGATGAGATTTCCAAATTAAGCCTATTTTATCCAGTAACACACACCTAATTTTAGGCATTTTTATGATAGTGACGAATTTGAGATAAGGGAATGAATCGTGTAAGGTTTTGAAATGTTCTGAAAATGAGTCTGTGACGGGATCATTACACGAAAGGTGATAGCGTCTACGAACAAGAACGCTTGGTTGAGACTAAAAGGCCATAAAACACCTGAATGCCTCCAATAGACCCTTGTTGTGGTTTGCCTTGTGGTTTATGTTTTCTCTGGAGACAGGCAGACGAAGGCTTGAACGTTTGAATAATCAGAGACTCAAGTGATAGGCCTTAAATTACTACGCGCGTTCTGAGGTTGAGATAGTCTGTCTCTTGCCCAATTAGACAAGAAGAAATGAAGCGACTTTCTGA